>JAQFYM010001357.1:0-34927 GCA_034694785.1 Agrenia bidenticulata | reverse complement strand
AAGGGGTCTTAAATAAATAGCACTTCTATACTTTTAAACACCGTGTATATATCTATTTATCCAAAAATAAATTCCCAAAATTTCTTGAAAATTCCATATTTTTTAATTTTACCACATTTTTCAAGAAAATATAAAGTTTTGGTGTTTTTTACAACTCTAAATTTACTATTAATATTTGAAGTATTTTTTTTGATTTTTTTTTTGGACGCCTTAATTTTCTACAAAAAAATGATAAACATTCCTTTTTTTAACATTATATAATCTTTTGCCAAAGACTGATTAAAGAGGGGAAAAATGAGTATGGATACTTGGCTCTTCGGCTTAGGGACGACCTTAAAATGGCCAATACACACATTTTTTTTATATAAAACAAAAATCATATATTCTAAGTGTGAACATTTAAAAAATATAGCCTATGGTTGTAAAAGTTCATATTACTATATAAGCATAGAATTTGCACTTTGGTTCTTGTTGTTTTTTTATGCAAAATAAGCGTAATTTTACCTGGTAGTGTGCTCGAGTTTCAAATTAAATATTTTTAACCCTTTAAGTTTCTAGCCCCTTTTCAAGACCCATAATAGCACGAAATTATAAGTTTATAAATGAAAATTACACAGATATACTATACCTAAGTATTTTTTTATAAATACGCACAGA
Organism: Agrenia bidenticulata; assembly: GCA_034694785.1. NCBI lineage: Eukaryota > Metazoa > Arthropoda > Collembola > Entomobryomorpha > Isotomidae > Agrenia > Agrenia bidenticulata. Next base: position 34,270 of record JAQFYM010001357.1, on the reverse strand, counting down.
TAATATAAATAAATACTATTTGCTGTTTAATATATGTATGATGTGTTATTTAATGTTTATTCTTTGGAGTAAGACGCAGAACTCGACAACCTGTAAATCTACAGGCATGTAAACAAAAATGACTTAACAGGATTTTTTACAAGCTAAAACACTTACTTTAGGAATTCTAGCATAGTACAGCTAAATAGTACAGTTTATAGACATGACTGGTAATTTCTTTCTAAAACCTTCGTATATCAGATTCTAAAGAGTTCAGAAATTATTTGACAAAAATATTGAGTTACTTTTGTTTTAAAGCGAATTGTTTTCTTCTTTTTTATATTTTTTAGTCAAGTTAATTAAATTTTATCTCCACTGTGTCTCGGGACTATGGATTACATGACATGAATGAAATGGTTGTATTTAATGATATTTGTAGTATCTACAGCAGGGGTAACTAATAAGGTATGGTAATAGGGGCGGGGTCCTAATTTTTTTTTCGCCTATAATGGCCATAATGGTAAAATATGGAAAAAAGGGTTCTTTACTGGTAATAAAAAAAAGTTATACTAAAGTGATTGCAATTATTTTGCGACCATAATAAGCAAAATTTATGCAAAAATTGCATATTTTTCGTATGCTAATTTGGCAAAAAAGAAACAATGTGAAAACTAAAACATATATTTGTACTAGTATAAGTGCATGTATTATTGATAACGTATGAAAAATATTTTTTATAAATTACAATTTTAGTCTAAATTCAAGAATATCCTATTATATATCTAAATCATACTATAGTGGTAATATAGAAATATCCACGTATAAAATAAAATAAAAATATGTTTTTCTGAAAATATGTTTTTTATGATTTATGCATAATAATATTTTTAAATTAATAAGTCATTTTTTAAGAGATAAAATATGGCAACGATTATAGAAAAAAAAGCCGCCCATAATGGCCGCTTATTTATGGCCATTATTTTCCATACAATTTTTTTTTAGGTACCCCTGATCAAAGTAGACTTTAACGACATAACAACAAATTTGGTAGAAAATATTTTATAAACTTATTAAAAAAGGTTTAGACTCATGGCAAGTCTTTTTTTTATTATACCTTAACAAAATGCATTTCAATGTAATTATTTAATATTTTGTGTGAGTTGTTGTAATTTAAAGATTAAAGTAGAAACTAATATATGAGAATTAAAAAATAGTATCATATCCTAACACAAATGCATCTCTGAAGCATATTTCCATATTTATTTACTATATTTGGTCTTTTATTCGATATTCGCAGATTCTCATTTCAGTGCAACATCTTATATTTGTTCTGTCGTATATTTTTCTACCCTTCAATTTAAAAGAATCTAAAATGTGAAAATTCGACTTAAAGGGTTAAGGTATAGTTTTACAAAAAGATTCTTATTTCTATACTTATAAAAAAAAATAAGTTATTAAACGTTTGCGCAACTATCGTGTACTCACATTAAAAAAACCTTTTTGTTTAATGCACGTAAAATCGTAGCGAAAAAGATTTTAAACAAAAAAAAAGGTTTACTGTTATATGCGGAAAAACAGTATGATGCATCTTTTAATGTTATGACTTTTCCAAACATGTGCACAACGCAACAAAAAAAATAGTAAAACAAAATAAGAAACGTGGGTTTTTTTAAATAAGCTTAATTAAAGTTTTTTCTAATATTTTTTCTTTCAATATAGCAGACAATGCCACAATATAAAAAAAACTGAAGTGCTACGCAGTAAATGGTAGCACATATAGCACTTTTGACTTGTAAGTATTTTACATAAAAACATTCTATGTTTCGTCTTTTCATTAAAAAGACATAAAACTTAATAATAATATAGAACTTTTGTAGTTTTAATAATATCTAAGTTTTATCGTCTTTTATACAACGCTGTTTAAAAATTATCTATTTACACGACTTTTACATATCTTCCATAAAACGTAGGTTATGCGTTTATAACCTTTTTTACACCTTATTTATAAAGGAAACTTTCAAATTATAAAAAACAAATGTTATAAAACTTTAAACATGCATTTTTTGTATAGTATTTTACAAAATCAGTAAGAATTTTTTGCAATAATTGTGCTAGATTTTTTTTGGTAACAAATTTTAGCCCAAAACGCAATCAATGTTACGATTTTTAAAAATTACTTCGCAATAATGTAAATGGCATAATAATTGTCAATACAGTTTTATTATATATAAAAACCTAAGAGCTAAAAAAATTCATTTTTACTGTAGATTTTTATCGGCTTAAAAAATTGAAAGACCACGTAAATCTTGTGAAAAAATATTTTTAGCAAAATAATTGAATTCATACTAAGAAAGTTCAATTTTTACTGCACACAACTATAATTGAATTTTAAAACTTATTTTTTTTAAATACTGCTAGGAGGGATCCAGTAAATCTTTAAGCATTTTGATCTATAAAAATTTAGTCATTATTGTGCAATAAATACTTGAACCAAAAAATAAATATTTCTGTACATTAAATATTTGTTTTAATTAACAAAGCATGTGAGTTCACGTTTCTATTATGTACTCTAGCAATGTTTATATGTAAAATTTTCCTGATTTTTCTTGTATGCAAAAACCCTTTGGTAAATCATCAAAGCAGTATCTTAGGTATTGTAAATGTTTAATTGTATATTTCTATATAGTGTAAGTAAGATGTTTAATTATTACTCTAAATAAAAATCAGTTTTCATCTTTTATCACATTCTAAAAAAAAGGATGTGGCGCCGTCTTCTCGTGAAAGTCTTTCTTAGATATAGAATTCGACTCCATATATGCTTTTTCTTTGAGTCTTGGTAATTTTCGTGTTAATGTTTTTTTTTGTCAGTTTTTAAATTTGTCAAATTCATTTTTTTTCATTTTTGATTTTTTAGGGGTAAACAAGTGCTTAAAAAAAAGCTTAAGTAGTCATATATCGTAAACTGTCGTACATATTCTGGCATATTCAAAAAACTCTATACGATATATTTTTATCATATAAATGTAATAATAAATCTACGCCAAGAACGTGAATTTCTTTTGCTGATCCAATCTAGCTTTATAAGTAAATATACCATTAGCAAAAAAATATATTCTATTGCAACGTTATTATTACTGCCGGTGTTAATTTTTTTTTTTTAAGTAAATCTTCACAAAAAAAGATTTATCGACTATCTATCATTTTATTCGGCTCTGCCTTGTGCCATTGGTCAATAAAACAGCTTTTAAGGTTTTTCTTCTTGGCCCAATTTAACGGTAAAACAATAATTCTAACCAAAGAATGAAAAGAATTTTTAACCTGTATTAATTATAATATTTTATATCATGTGCCGCTCATGTATTATATCTATTATGGTTTTTTTTAGTCGTTTTTGGTTTGTTTTTTAAGCCTCAGAATATGATTACAACAACAAAAATAACGAATGCCGGAATCCCAGTAAAAATCCCCTGCTTTTTAAGAGTTAACCAACTACAGTAAAACGTTCTAAGTGACGCACAAATATCTAGGAAAAACACTTTTTGCGTGTTTTTATACACAACTTAAAATTTTTTTTCTACTAGTAAAACAGTTAAGATCTATGCTTTCGAAAAATAAAAAACTGCAAAAAATGCGTTAAGAAATACATGATACCTCGATTGTTTGCGATATTTTTGCAAACAGTACAATAGGTGCGTGTGTTCATATTGTTTATAAAAAATAAAAACCCTTAACGTTAGTTTGAACCAGGGTGCTGCAAAATAAGGACAATTATTTTAAGGGATTTATCGATCTGATAGGATTTTTGCAAAAATCATGTCCTAAAGCATTCTAAAGACATAATATGCGCATAGGTTTGTTTTAAAATAATAGAAAATGCTTAAAATGTGTCTGCTTGAATTTTATATGGGGTTGGCTAGTAAGAAAAAATTCATAAAATCTCTTAAAGACATAGGAAAAACAAAAACCAATATCAAAAAGCAAAAAAGAATTTTATATATGCTATGGGTTTATAAACCTTTAAAATAAACATTATAATTTTTCAAAAATCCCTAAAATTGCAGCTCTCTATGTTGAACCCAATTTCACTTGCAGAAGCGTGTAATTTCACAGTTTTTGCTGCAGCTTTGTATATTTAATAAAATAAAACACATTTTCCGCTATTATAAAATATGTCGTTCATTATGTATATAAAATAAAATATATTAGGCAACGAGTGCACTTATAACGGCCTAAAAAGGTATTCTGTACTACTTTTGCAATATAAATACAGACCTGTTAAATAGATAAAAAGAACAACTACACGGTTCTAAAAAAATCCAATATTATTCTGTAACTGTTTCTTTGCCTTTTTGCCATCTAATTTTTTGCTTTTGTCTGCCGAAATGGTACAATGACTTCAATATAAGCGCGGTAAATGTGTTTTTGCATTGATTTTAGTGTAACAGATCATGTTATAGTATTTTTACTTTAAATTTTGATTGCAAAAAAAGTACAAAAAATCAAAAAATACAGGCTGTAAGCTGCTTTTATTTTGCACTTTAACTTTTTTTCGCCTTTTAAATATATAAATATGCCAGTTGATCTTTTCGACGGGTTTTCGGCACTTACTTAATATCTTTTATCTACGTATAACAAGAAAAAAGATAAACGTGAACAATTAAAAATATATAGTATAGAATGGCAAAGTAAGTTATATAGCTCTGTCTAAATATATTTGATTTTGCCGCAGCACAATTAATATAGGTTAATATACAAAAAAACGTTTGTTAATGTATTTTTCTAATTAACTCTTTCACTGTATTTTACGCAAGCTGCGTAGAAAAATCCCTATAAATCATATTTAAGCATTTTTGCGTCAATAAAAATATCCTTTTCATTATTTCTACGCATATATGCGTAAACATGTAAAATTAAGAATAAATTACTAGGTAAAAAAAAAAAAGAAGAATCAGTCAAAATGAAATAAAACGACAAAGCAGCAAAAATGATATCGAACTTTAATATATTATTAATGAATTATTTTTACGCAAAAAATCTAGCTTTCATTGCAGATTATATTCACACTTTGCGTAATCATTCGTTAAAACATGGTCATAATCCACATTCATCTGATTTTGTTCCTCTCTTTTTATATACTTATTGGATTAAACATCCATACTTTTACACAAAAGTTCCTACCACCGACAAACATTAATAAAACCATGCATATAAGCATTGAGACTTGATCCTTATTTACCCATTATAGCTTTTATAGAGTTTTAAAAAAGATCAAAGTTAGTAAGACTAAAATTGTTATAAAAGTGTATACAAAGAGGGAATTGTGAATGCTTATTTCCAAAAGTATTGTGTTTTCTTTATTACCACAATATAATACTCTAACATGTTTTTTTTTGCTGAAAAATACGTGCATATTTTGCAGATCTTATTTTTTCTTTTGTTTACAAAATACTGTACACATAATTTTCTTTTATAATTTAAGAGGCCATATGGTTAAAGAAGAAATCAGTGAAAGAGTAGAAATGAAAAAGTTTTTGCAAAATATGTACATTAAAGTAACAACATAAGTTGTTATGTGTCGGTTGCATGTTTTTGAAATATATTTGTTTTACGGACGTCTTTTTCTTTGTAGAAACCTATATACAAAAAATCCAGAATCTAGTAAATGCTGTTTTTTTTTGTAAAATTGCCTAACAAAATCAAAATTTACTAAATAATCGTAGTGAAAAATGCAACGTGTTGTTTTAACCATTTTAGAAACAGCCGCAGAATTGTAGCTATTTTCAAGTCATCAGAAGAACCCCTAATAAAAATGCAAAAATGGGCTCCCATACATCCAAGCACAGAATAAAAGAAAATTCTGCGATGCTGCGCTGTTTGCGAATATGACATGATAAAAGGTACATTATAAACAAAGATATTTCACAGTGTAAGATAAGGATAAATTGAAACTTAATTTATCAAGGTCATTTGATAAACATATAAACAAACATTTTTTAAAAAAAGCAAGTTTTTTATGTTCCTTTTATGATAGCCTCTCAAAAATCTATGACATATAAAACTTCATCCGACACGTGTTTATTACAACACGACGACGACAACGTAACAAGAATTGATCCATGCCGCAACAAATACAACAAACTTTGATTTACTCATACGATCTGATATGCAAAGTATCACAACTTACTTTTTACAAATTATATGAACAAAAACACAGTAAAGACTACAGTGTATGCTGCTGTAAAGCGAAAATAGAATCGTCTCAACAACGAAGCAGGCCAATATGACGCATCATGAAAAACAAAGAATTTCTGATCTACAAGAGAGGTATTATTATATGGCAGTGTATACAAGTCTATTGCCAACTAAGAGAAAATTTTTATTATGCAACAGTAAATGCTGCACATATCGAACGCTGAAGAGAATAGAGAAAATACAGTAAGAGCAAGGAATATTAAAACAAAATGGCGTCATTATACTGATGCAAGGTCAAAAATACAAAACAGCTTTTTACGTTCGTAGAAAATTTAAGTATACTTTGCATCTGTAAAAAAAGTTGTTCGTGCGAGATATAAAATTCAGTAGGCTTGTACTACAGACGGACAAAAACCGCCAAAAAGGGCAAATGATAGTCGATCATGCGAAATGTAACAGAATTAGATAGAAATTATCAAAAGATAGGTAAAGATGGCAGATAATGTTCTTTCAGTAACAAAAATGGTACGTAGAGAGGGCATGCTCTAATAAAAGAAGAAAAAAGATAAAAAAATAAAAAATAAGCTAAGAAAGATAAGTAACATCATAGAAAGCGGGAAAGCAGCAAGATGTAAATATAAAACAATATAACAGACCAAAAAACTAAATCGTCAGAATTCCGATAACCTTTTGTTGAAAACTCACGTTTTAGTTGTCGTGAAAACAGACGCGCAACTGTAATATTTTACTTGGAGCCTTAAAATGTTGACCCGAAAAAGAAATTTTTTCTTGTCATATATCATTTAAGTTAGCGGATGAAATAATTGTGCTGTCTAAATTATATGATAATTTTACTTTTAAAAACTTGATAAGATTATTTTAATAATGATTTTGTATTAGACAGTTTACAGAGTAGAAAAACTTTAAAGGGATAAGTTTTATGACAAAAAATTTCAGAGGTAAGCAGAATGCTGTACAGTTGTATAGACAAGACGCAGAAATAGTAGTGGTATATTAAACAAGACCTAGCCGATCCGTCAAAAAAAATAAGTGTTTAACGTAAAGCAGTAGTGGCAGATCTGGTGAGCCGTATAAAGGAAATCCGTTTCAAGTACCTATATCATTTTTTTGTTTTGCGACGAAAGCTTAAAAAATATAAAATTTTGTGTAAATTTACGCAGGGTGTAACAGCTTGTTGGTTACTTGCATTTTACAATACAGAAATACATGGCTGCTTGCTTGGTGGCAAATAAAAAGTAGTTCATAGTAGTACATTTTAAGAGGGGCACAATTAAGTGAACTTAAGAAAGTGGAATAGAAAAAAAGGGATTTCTGGCAGGTAAAAAAGTAAAAAATTGTAAAAGATGCATAAGGGTATCTAAATGCTTCTTCCATTCTAGTTTAAAATATGTGTGCAATACTACGTGAGTATATTAGCATAAAATATAGGTGTATATTGCTGATGTTACGAAAAGGTTGTACAAAATGATTACACCATTAGAATTTACGTTGAAACTAGCACGATATAAAGATAAACATTGCCAATCAATGTAAATAAACTAGTTAAATAGTAAAAAATCTCAAGTTCGGCAGCATCGATATCAGAATAAATGAAGTTAACCTTCAATATCGCGTTTATAATGTGAACAGAACTTTCCGATACTAAACACAGAAAAAAACTGCAGATATTTTTCGTCCTGTTACATTTTGACATATTTTTTGTAAAGGAAATCACGAAGCTACAATAACCATAACCTGGATTACATAAGGAAAATACACAATTCAAGTGGATAAGTTGTAAATAAACATATAAGAATAAACAGTTATAAGTTTATATACGATTTGACACTTTAAATGAAAAGGTAAACTTAAATAAAAAACAATCAAGTAGTACAGTATGCGCGCGTTCTATAATACAGTGCAGTGACGGCATACATAAGCAAGAACTCACAAAAAATAGATGTTTTCTAAACGAAGTGGTTTGTTTTTGCAGCCCTTTTTCTAAAGCCGAACGCAGTTTTGTACTTACGGGATCGAGTGTTTGACCTGGTGACCGTTCATCATGAGTTACTTACAGTAAAATGTAATCAGATTTTGGCTAAAAGTGAATACAGCGTTAGTTTTTGCTTTTGGTGAATTAAAATATAGTCTTTTTATGGCCTGGAAAATATTTGCAAGGGTCATGTCCTACTAGCAGGCATCCACCTTTAGTAGTTTATAATGCTACAATACTACAAAAAAATACCAAATAAAAAAATATATTAAATTTTGTAGTAAATATTATAGTTTATGTGCAGTTAGGTATGCTGCAATCATGAGATGCGATTAATCAAACAACGAATAAGGATTAAACAAAATGAAAAAAATAAATACTATGATACTTGAAGTTCGTAATAAAAAAGCAAATATCGGAAAAAGAAGCGAAATAATTACAGTGCTACAGGTAAAAAAAGAGCAAATAAAAATTAAAGTGATTATGGATCAATGTATTGTGTGCTAGGAAAAATGTGACGCGGCGTATAGTTTTTTATATGTCTGAGTTATTAAAAAACATATGATCTCTGGCTACTGACATTTTTATAAGATCAAAATCAGACCGTACAAGTGTTTTGAAAGACTTTTTAATTAGGAAGATCGAGTGCAAGGCAACAAATATAAAGAAGCTAAAAGGCCAGTTTAACGTAAAAAACACGGCGGATGTCAATTATATGTCCACAGCATATTGAATAAGACGTTAAGACACGTAAATGCAGCGATATTGGCACGACGCAAAATTTGGTACATGAATGGTCGCTTCCTTACTACCATCAACAAAACGGAAAAGCTATGAAATATATTAGTACAATGCCATCAGCTCTACAACTTAATTAGTTTTTATTGGCAATGTTGTGCTACATGATAATGTTTTCAATGAAAACATTGCGACTTACATCAAAAAACACTTATGACTACATGAACAACAATAATGCAGGATAACAGGGATAATGTTTATGCAGTAGAAACACAATAAAAACTAAAAGAATGCAAAAAAAGACTTCGAAATGCACAGTGCAGGCTGATGTTCGTGGTTAAGATATGCTATAAGTTTCCAGAAAAATAACGAGTACAGTGAAGTCGAACAGATATTACAAATGTTGTACGATGATGTATATTATACAGTCAAAGTAACTAATAAACACAAAATAAAGCATGCAAACAATTTTAAGAGTCAAACAAAATGAGTGTTGTGTATCTCGCTATGTCGACTGACACATTATATATGTCTTCTATTCATCAGCAGAGAAATCTACTAGTAAAACGCCAAAAATGGCTTAAACATGCGCACGAGAACTGATAAAAAGCTAGACAGCGATTTTGTGCTGTTTGCAACCATAAAGCAAAAAAAAAACAACAAAAAAAGACCGTAATTACATGTTTTATATAAAAAGAAAGTATAACTTAAACTTTATAGGGGGATTTTAGAAGACATATAAACAAACATGTGCTACTGCACAAAATAAAACTTTACATTAAATAAACGCCTTTATATTTTCGACGACATAAAAGAAGTCATGAACACGTCTTTGTAAACACGGTGATATAAATGTTGCAAGCATTGATCCATGCCGCAAAACAAATTATATCTGTATTTGGGGTACAAGGTATATGATTACATAGCACAACTCGATTTGTACACAGAAAAATCGTCAAACAAAAAAACAACAGTTTAGGCTGATACAAAACTTTCATGGATTTATCTTTCTTAAAAAGTGATCTAAAATGACGCATAATGTAAAACAGGGAACGAATGATTTGCAATGATGGTATACATATATGGCAGCGAAAAAATCTTTACGACAACTTAGGAGGATAAAATTAATGTGTATATAAATACAGCAACTATCAAGTGCTGAAGTGAATAGGGCAGTTTTAGAACGAGCGTCGGACAAATAAATTTTTACCAATTGCTATAATATACTGTTCTTAAGGCAATATATACAGAACAAACTTAAACGTTTCTAAAAAAAACTTTACCGTATCATAGCATCTTCAAGAGACGGCGTTTGTGCTATATATAAAGCTACGTAGGCTTTTACGTATGACAGTAATGTGACCACGTAATAGGTACATAAAAGGTAACTACCAGCCGAATGTGAAAGCATTGGATTCGAATTATCGATAGACAGGCATAGTAGCAAATAAATTTTTCTAGTGGCAAGGATAGCCACGTAGTATTTAAATGCTGTGTTTGAGAGACAGGGGAATATATAATAGAAATTGTGCTATAAGTGTACAAAGGCGACGTTTATTAGGCGGGAGTGCAGCGAGAAGCAAATTTTTACTATTTACAGACCGAAAAAAAATACCCAAGAATCCGATTATTTGTATTGCCCTCAGGTTTTAGTCTGTTTTTAACGACTGCAGCAGCGTAATGTTTTTTTACTTGAAGCTTGTAAATACTTTCCCGGTAAGATAATTTTTCCTTGTCATATAAAATTTGAGTTAGCGTATGGAAGTATTATGCAGTCTAAATTATATGATAATTTACTTTAGACAATTTGATAATATTTTTTCGAATCAAAACTATGTTTTAGACAATTTACAGAATAGAAGAATTTTGATAGGGAGAAGTTTTATAGTAGAAGTACATCGACAGGAATGACATTGCCGTAGTAGTGTTTAACATTGGCAAAAAAACAAAAATATTATATTAAACAGTCCCATCGGATCCGTTAAAAATATCAAAAATTTAACAGCACTAGTGGAAGATCTAAAAAAAAACGAATCGCATAGAAGAGCCGTTCCAAGTGGCTTAATTCGGTTGTGTTGCGTATAAAACACAAAAAAGTTACTAGTTTTGTGTTGATTAACACCGAGTGTATCCGCTTGTCAGTTAAATGCATTTTAAAATAATAAAAAAGTACAGAGCTGCTTGCTCGGTGGCGAGAAAGAATAGTGATTTTTACAGTTTTTTTCTTGCAGAATGGGTTTGTATTATGTATACCTAAAAGTGAATATGTCACAAAACGGCTTTTTCTGGCAGTACAACGAGTGATGCATTTACAAAGTCGCAAAGGGGTAGAGTGGTTATATAATTAGTAGCCAAACGTGTGTGCAAAACTGCTGTGGTGTGTTTGGCATAATATGTAAGATGTATATTAGTGGTGGGAAGAAAATAGCTGTACAAAAAAGGTCAACATAAAAACTAACAGTTATTACTAGCACCATTTAAAGATTACGATTTGCGATCAATAAAAAAAATCTATATAAGAAAAAAATACGTAGATTTACATAGATATAGATAGCAGCGTAAAAAAATTATTTTTAAATATCGCTTTGAACTGAATACAGTAGGTGTTGTTATAAAAAACTACAGAAAAAGGCTGCTGAAATTTGTTGGCCTGTTTTATTATGACAGTTGTTGCATACCGGGGCTACAAAGCTAAATAAATCAATACATGGATTGATAATAAAAATACAAACTTTACGTAGGATGATGCTACAGCTAGATTTGCAGTTTAAGTCATAGAAATCGTGTCACGACATAGCACTTTACATACTAAATTCAAACGAATTTTTTTTTTGTAAGAAACTAATGCAAATGGTAAGGGTTTATGCTGAAAGTTTCAGCAAGATATACTTGTGGCATACATAACAGGAGCACAAAATATAATACACATATATATTTTAACGGAGCGGGAAACCTTAAAAGCATTTAGGCGATAAAAAATAAGAGTATTTTATACGGGGCCGTGTATTTGACCTGGTAACTGACTACCGAGCGTACCTTGAGGCAAATAATAATGTGGTTTAGGCTAACGTGCGGATAAAGTGTTGTTTTTCGCGAAGTGAGAAATAATTAGTTTCCGGTCTCCTTTAAACCTAAAAAACTTGATGGAGTTGAATGCTATAAGCAGACATTTTCCCTACGTAGATATCAATGCTACAAAAATACATTAAATTTGCTTGTTATTCAGATGATACATTGATTAGGATATATTATAGATTAAAAGTGGAATAAAACAGTAAACAAGTGAAAAGATTGTGCAAAAACGAATATGGCCGTAACGATATATAATTACTCAGAAAAAAGAATACGGGCGTTTCATACGTTTATTATCTTAGTATAAATATGACATGGATGATACTGTGTTGCAGGTATTATAATATTGTAAAGAAAAAGTAATAAGATTTTAGATCAATGTATTTTTTTTAAGGATGGAGATGTGACGTGGAGTAAGGTGTATTTTTATTGAGGTACGAAACCAGATGTTCGTTTGAATTTAGATAATATGGAAAAATCAAAATTAGACCAAGTAAATGTTGCGAAAAACTATTTCGTCGGAAAGTTCGGTGAAGGCGGCAAATACGAACAAAAAACCATAAAAATTATAGGTGTTTAGATCATAAAAACAATAGATGCACATTATTTGAGTATAAAATATTATTGGGCGCGAGTTTAAAAATTACATGTGACAGAATACTCAAAAAGCAAAAATTTTGCATATAAATTTACGTACACTTACTTCCTAGAAAGAGATCGGTAAAAGTTGAGCAAGATTTAAGGACAGTTACAAGGCTTTGATCCGCACTAGTAAGTGTAAAAAGGATGCTGGACGATTTTGCCCGGAACTATAATAATGCATACCACAGAATTTTATTAATGACCCATAAAATAATTGTTAAAGATGACTAGGAAGTGTTATTGAGCATCAAAATAAAAAAAAAAAATAAATTTGTAGAATACATAAAAAATGAAGTAATATAAAGTTGGGCTATTGTCTTTGTTACAAATAGACTGAGAAACAAATCGGAAATAGAAAGTAAAAATTCAAGTGGTACAAAATACATTTAGAGATTGTATGGGGATATATATGATGTTGTGCAAAGAGATATAAAAGCAATGTAAAGTCATGCAACTAACCGAATAGACTTGCTAGATAAATAGAAGTTGTGTCTGGCGCTATACCGACTAACACAAATAAATAGCTATTTTGTACACCGGCAGGGGTTTGTCAATTAAAAAGCAAAAAAAAGGCTGTAACATGCATTCGAGCACGGATCAAATAAGAGTCTGCGATGCTGCGCAGTTTGCGACTAAAATTATGCAAACAACAGTACAGAAAATTTTTATTACATGTTTTAGATAGGGATAAATATAAAGCAATGTAACAAGGTGGTCTTATAAAGACAAAAAACAAATATTGTAAAATAAAGACATTATTTGTAACGTAAATGGACGGGTTACAAAAATTCACATCAAAGAAGTCATCTAACAATACGTTTATAAAAGGGAAGATATCAAATAAAACAAAACATTTTCTACATTTTATATACAACGCAAAAGCTTAAAATTTGCATAATATCTATAAAAATGCTTTATACATATGCAAAATAGATTTATATTCACATTTTTTTAACTTTGTTAAATACCGTACCCTTTTGCAATGAATAAAAATACAAGAGCAACAGTTGTATAACCCAAATATAAAACGACACCTGAAGAATAGGGCTCGGAGGCGTCCGGCTTTTCAGGACAAAAAACATTTTTTCGTGACACTTTTATATTAAAAGACAAACAAACAAAAAATATATGTCAATACAATATAGTGCAAAAAACGAGATTTATAAAGAATCAAAATAATTAAAAAATTAATAGGTTTCGGTATAGGCTTGTGTTTTTGCGTGTACAAATGCACATATAATTTATAATATTTGTACTAAAAACGCGTCATTGTAGTTTTTTTTTTAGGTTATTAATCCAACAAACTAATTTTTACATTCATCTCCATAAATTAATTGGCAGTCTTTATAAGTGGATACTCTTGTATATTTAAATATTGTTCGTTTTTTTTAACTATTGGCTTGTCACTTCAATTTAAGAAAAAAAGATGAACGTATATTGTTTGTAAATTATAACTGCATAGACAAATTTAGGCTGTAAGTTATACGATGTTCAACAAATGTATATTTTTTTTTGTTTGAACATATTATCTAACATATTATAAAATTGTATGCAAGTGTAAGCAGTGTTCATTCATTCTTTCCTTTTTTAAAATCGTTTTTATCTAATTTGAATATATAAAAAAAAATAAAAAAAAGTCGTATGTCACATTTTTTTTGTGTATGTTATTGTAAGTGTAAGTATTTCTATGTTCTCATATTTTACAATAAACTATCTAGTAAGGTTTGTCTTTTGTATAATAGGTTTCTAAATACGCGCAAAAATTCTTTGCTTAGTAACTATCCATCAGAGCTTGTCTATACGTTAACATTACTTTAGACTTTCAAAATACGTATTATACAAATACTACTGTATTTTGCTTGTCAAAAAAAAAATATAAAAATCATAGCTTTCTAATACATTTTTTTTAAGGTTTTTTTACAAATCTAAAATGAAAACTTTTAAAATTTTTTGTTAAATTTTAAGTATAGACTTCGAAAAACGCCATAAAGAAAAAAATACTTTATTAATTGTAGTATAGCTTTGTTTGGTAAAACGAATATTACGTGAAACTGTTAAGAATTTAAAAATGCAACAGCAACTTGTACAAATAAATTTTAGCAATACAAAAAAATATTTATTGAATGTGTATGGATAGATGTGTCTACGTTACAAATTATTTTTTTGTTTTTATTTACGTTTTTAATCTTGAAATAGTACTTATATAATTTGCTTTAAACAAAGTTTTTTTTCTGCTTATTCAAGTTTTATTTTTGAACAAATTGCGATAACATAATGAAATTTTGCTAAAAAAAATGGTTGTTTGCCTACGACTAATTTTTTTCTACAAATAAATAAGGGAACCCGTTAAACAAGTGTCCTCGGTAGCCCGAATTTTTTAATCAGTTTCTGGTAGTTGTAAAAAACTACTAACAAGTGCATTCGTATAGTTATACCACATAACAAAATTTTATTTAATATTTTTTTTGTGTTAAAGTTGTAATAGTTTATTATATTAAACGTACTTGTAGGTTAATAGTAGAAATGTGTTTTGAAATGCTTTCATACAACTGATTTTGTTTATTTTGGGGTTTTACTTTGCATAAAAATAAATTATGTTCGCGAATTTTGTGTTTTAAAAAGATGACTTGTCTTCACAAAAACATAAAATACCATGAACGGCTAATTTACAACTTAATATGCTTTTGCAGATGTTAATGATGCTAAGAAGCATGCGTACAGCCTTTTATACCTTATGCATTTTAACTAAGCATTTTAACTAAATAAAATTCATAACTGGAAACTAATGCTTTTTCTTGGCAAATATTATTAAATATTTTTTTTGCGTATTTTTTGTTTCTTTGCCGTCTGCATTGTATATATAACTAAGCGCTTAAACTGTGCGCGCATTATTTATTTTCAAAAGAGGCACTAAAATGCTTTTTAAACCTTCTTATTCATGCGCGAAGTTTTTTTAGAGACGTAATGAAAAATAATTTTTGCCTATATCTACACAATATGTAACATGCAGAAAACATTTTATTCTGTTTTTTTTTAAGGCCGGACTTTTTATGTTAGCATTACATTGAACGTCATTTTTTGTCAAGATTATCGTTTATTCTTCTAATAAAAACAACTTGAAAATACATTGAAGGACGTACAATTCTATTCTGTTAAGTGAGGTGGCCAGTGTTTTTCGTGCCTAATTTGCAGTTTAAAAACAGATACCTTGCAATTATTCTAGTTAAAATGTGGGCACTTAAGGTTTACAAAAAATAAAAAGATGTATTTTACGTAAACATACTTGTTTTTTATCAAAAAAAAAAACCACATTGCAAATATTAAAAAATTTGTTTAATTCGTAGCTTTTTGACACGTGCATCTTGTTGTGTGTTATAAGAAATTCTACAAAAGCGCAAGTTTTTGTTTGCAAAAACTACAAATAATATCGCAATTTTTGTGATGAAATATATTTTTGTCTGTCTATAAAAAGCGCTTTACGATATAAATCATTTTACCAGTCGTTATAGTATAAAGAATCGTGCAGAGAAAATTTTTTTTTGCACTGGCAATACACATATATACTTTTAATATAAGTTTATATATTCATAATCACCATTATTACTACTTTGAAATTTTGATTTAACGGCTAATATTAATCAGTTGTATTTTTAGATGCATTTAGGACATTAAGATTCCTTTTGCAATACGATAAAAATAGAACCACTTATTCTTTTTAATAAAGTTTGCTGTTGCAAAAGCAAAAATTTAAAAGTAACGATGCGAACGCATCATGAAAACAGCAAAATGTTAATTTTGCATTTTTTCTGTACATTGTCTCATTTTTTTTTGACTGTTTTAACAGAAAATAAACATGGTATAATTTGTAGACGCATGCCTTTTTTTTCGTGGCGTTGTAGGCATAACGCTAGACATGACTTGCTAAATGCGCAATTATACTGAATATTAAAATTTATTTTTACATTTTTTTTAAAATTATCATATAAATTTTTACGGTTACACAGTACAAACGAGACAAGTTTTTTTGATAAACTTGTTTAAAAGAGCATTTACAACTTAAAAGACTATAATAATTTGTTCAGTCTATGCAAAAAAATCAGTGTTTTTGCGTATAACAAGTTTGCAGTATGAGTAAACAGTAATAAGAAAGAAAAATTCCTAACGCCTTATACAAAAAAAGACGCAGCTTTGTACATATTGCAAAGGATATAATATATAAATGTATTAAAAATACTTTATTGAACTCTTTGATAACATAAAAAACCATGTTATAAGTATTTGTATACTTATATACATTAAAAAGTAAATTTTATGAATCAAAAAAGGCTTTTTAAGAACACTTTTTTTTGGCATAAATGAAGGTACGTTGTTAAAGCCTACAAATACTGCAACTATGTATGTTTTTTTTTTTGCTTTGGAAGCCTTTGGCATATAAATTGTATCACTTGTTGTTCGTTGCCTAAAATAATTTAAAAAAGGTCTTTTTACAGAAGCAAAAATATACCAGCCAACTTAAAAAAAATACAAATGCTTCTGTATGGCACAAAAAAATGTCAGAAAAATGTAACGCACAGGTAGGCACGCTGCAGAAAAAAATATTTACATACAAAGAGCAAGACAAAACACAGTTTTTACTAACCGCGTTCTAGTGCTGTACATACAAAAAAAAACACAAACAATGTGTAAAGAATATTGTATATAGGGTTTTCGTAACTAACTTGTAGATAAAATCATTTATTATATGTTTCAAAATATCTTAACTTGTATTGAACGCAGGTCTTGTATATTTTGAACGTTTTTTACTGTAATGGCACATTACAAACTGATATTACATTTGTAACAAAAAATGCAGTTTTTACTTAGAAATGGGCTAAAATATAACATTTGTAAATGGCGTTTTTTACGTAATATCTAAAATTTTACAAAACACTTAAACACAAAAAAAACAAGTATAATATGTTTGAAATTGTATAAAATCTATTGAGTTTTATTACGTATAGTAAATTGTGCAATTTTTTTATACGCAGCATTCGAAAAGAATTAATTTTATTTATACCACTGAGGCATATAGAATTCAATTTTTTTTTGTGTATTTTGACTTTGATAAAAAGCAATTAACAAGTTTTTTTTTGTGTAGTAAAACTAGTAAAAAAAGAAAGTTTTTTAATAACGAATATTTTTTGTTTTTTAAACAAAAAACCGTTGTATCAGAATATATTATAATTAAACATGTGCTTTTAATGTTTAGTTCTTGTATTTTGGTTTACAACAGTTTTTTAGTTATTGTTTTATTTTTTGGCAATTAAAAAATTCTTGCATTTTTTAAAGTAAAAAATCTACTATTTCTAACATCAACAGTTAGTTTTGGCAACTCAAATGAAAGTTTTAGGTTAATATGCTAAATAAAATAGTTAGTACAATAAAATCTACTGCGATTTAAAACTTATTTAAAAACAGAAATATTATTTTTTTTTTGTCTTTTTCTATCAACGATAGAAATTGTTTTTTTTTATGTTTTTTTAATTTAAGATTGTTTTATAAACATAACGCAAATGCTATGTTAAAGTTTTTGTTCTAGGCATTTTATAAGAAATTATACGTTTTAGCGAACAAATCCACGGCTTTGTCATATTTTACCTTGTGTTGTATCTTCTTATAATATGTAAAATCTACCGTGCGAACTATATGCATGTTTTAAAAAATTAGCGTAGAAAATTGTATGTGACTGAGGTATAGTTCAGTTTAGAAAGAACAATGTAAAGCAAGATCCCCTGTTTTTTTATACTTGCAATAATATATTTTTAGTACGAATATGTATAATTGTTTTTTATATATTGTTATAAAGATGTAAAATTATTGCAAATACAGCAACATTCAATTGTATTACTATTCAAAACTTATTGATTATTTATTTTTGAACTTGAAAAATTTTAAACTGTGTATTTCACTACGTAAAAAAAAAAAAAATATTCTACAAATTAAAGCATATTAATATTAATATTTGCAGTGCAGTGTAAATATAAAATCGTGTATTATATAACAATATTATATGCTAACTTTAATGTAAAAAGCATATTTTATTTTCCCAGTATGGAATTTTTTTGTATAATTGTCTTTATTACGTATATTCAGCACAACGTTTTTTAACAAATTAAACACATTTTTTAGTAAAAAATGACTGTGGAGTTGCACTGTGCTATAAAAAATTTTTTTTGACCGTAAAAATCTTTTGACAAAACAGTTTATGTCTAAGTGGCAAAAACTATTTTTCTCATTTTTTCAACCCGCCACGCACAAGGGCTAAAAAACAACAACATTCAGATTTCTAAAGCAAAATTGGGGCAAATATAATTCCGCAATTTTTATATTTTTATAAGTCTTCCGTCCATTAGAAATACTTAAAAAAATAATACTTGTGAGTATTTTAAACACAGTAAAAATCTTGAGCTACTAGGCGCTCTAGTCGGATTTTTATAAAAAAACGTGACTTATAGTAATATTATAAGTGTTATTGAGATGATAATTGTCCTTAGTCATAATTTCAGTAAAATGTAGAAACAAAATGTAGATACGTAATATAATGATCAAAAACCGATATCATTTTAAATACTTAACTTGAGATGTTACATATATGAGAAATATATCTTGATAATATTTCTATTATACAATAAATGTAATGCAATATTGAAGGAAAGAGAAATAAGTTGTTTAAGTTTTTCTTCTAGGACTACGAGTGCTTTTAGTGTTTATTATTGTGACCTAGAAATATTAGCTGTTCTGTAATGTTTTTTTAATATTGTATTTCAAAAGTAGTGATATAAATAATGTTTGTTTATATATCTTTTTACCTGTTTTTCTTACCACGCACAATGGAACTTTTTTGGCTATAAATTTTTCATCCCATTTTTTTTTAGGACAGTTGAAGCACTATGGATAGCTTTGACCGTACATATTTTCTTTTAAAGTCTGATATAATTACTGTCCTCTTTTTACTTATAATTTCTCTTAAGATTATAACACCCTTCTTTCAGTTGGATATTTATTACCCCATAATTATTTTCGATCTTTTTTTTTTATGTTTTTAAAGCCCCAAATTTTTTTTGACCTCTTTTTTCTAGGTCTTGAAATGCCCAAAATTGTTTTTGACCTATTTTTTGTAGCCTCTAAAACCCAATCTCATTTTTACCCCTTTTTTGGCTCTTTAAACGCCCAAAATCATTTTTGACTAGTTTTTATGGTCTTTTAAATATAAAATCAATTTTGGCGTGTTTTTTTTTTGGTCTTTAAAGACCCAAAATTAGTTTTACCCTTTTTTTTTGGGTCTTTGTAGACCCATCGTGCGTGAAAGGGCTAAAACAGCATGCATGTCTTTGCAGACCAAATTGAAGCTTTTAAGGTGTTTTATAATTTGCGTTATGTTTTAAAGCGTTCATATGTAAATATTTTTTATTTGCAGGTTTTTATGCCTGGAAAACTTACACTTCATAAAACCTAGCCTTAAAAAATATTTTAAAACCTTTTTATTGTTTTTTTAATTTCTTACTAAATCGACATACACAATGCAACTTTTTGTAATTTTCTTGTGTGTCACTATCGTGTCATTCAAATTTTAAAAAAATATGTTTTTTGTTTTAAACGACAATTAAAAATCTATGTATTTTTTAATGAAGTCGTGCTTCTTTAGTCACAAAAAGACATATGACCGCAAAAAAAAAAGAAATGTGCAAATGCCGTGTAATGCAATTAGCTTTGAAAAAATATGATCATATATTTTTGTAACATCCGAATGTAAAATGATTTTTTCATTATAAGTAAACCACATTGTTTCTAATATAAAACGCTTCACGCATACAAACAGTAAAAAAAAACGATTTTAACTAGAAATATAAAATACTTAAAACTGTATAAATTGCATTTTATACAGAAATAAAAGCAACAAGCATTTTTTTAGACCAGTTTAAAAAAACTTGTACATTGAAATTGAATTTAATCAAAAAAACACAAAAAGTAGTTGTCAAAATATGTTAAAAACTTCTTCTTAAAAATTTTTTATTTGCTGTCTAAATTTACAATTAATGCCTTTAAAATTGTTTTATTGATATTTAATATTCCTTTAACAATTTTTAAAAAATTTTGCTGCATAGAAAAAGTTTTGAGTGCATATATTTGTAAGGTATTGTCTGTATCGTACAATTAGAAAAAACTTCTTTTTAGTTTTTTGTTGACTTTGTGCACGTTTTTTTTGTTGTTATTGTATAGAAAAAATCAAAGGATTTAATTATTTAACATAATAAAAAATATGCTCTAAGACTAAAAAATTTTATTTGTCAATACAAAAATATGCGCATGTATTAAATTCTTATTAATCACAATTACAAATATTAAAATGTTATAGTTGGCATTTTAAAACCAAAATAAAAATGGCTATTTTTTTTGATGCCGCTGTAGAATCTAAATGTAATTAAAAAACAGAAAAAAATGGCAGAAAGTTACGTGTTCGTTCTGTGAAGCAGCGAAGTATTTGTATAAGCTACTAATCATATTTACAGAGCTCAAAAAAAAAACCAACTAGGCAAACACAAAAAATAAGAATATATAATTTTTTTGTGTTTTTTTGTTGCAGTTTTTACTAATAGACTAAAATTACAATTACCGCTACAAAAAAAAAAAGTTTTAAATGCCACTGGTATTTTAACCTTAGTCGCCTTAGTGTCTTTTCAAGGCTTTAGTTGAGAATAAAAACCTGTTGTAGTTCTAACAGGGTCTTTCTAATACATCAGATGACCTATTTCTACTTTATTTAAGAAACTACACAATAAAGCTTTTATAAACGTACCTGCAACATTTAAGGGCTGTTAAAAAAGTAATTTTCTTAGCACAAAATATATATTGAATAAATGCTTTTATACGTATATAAGTAAACCAAAAATGTACAAAAATAAACATGAAATACACCAACAGTACATTTTAGTAGGTGTATAAGCATCTGCAGATAGCAAAATCTTTTAGTATATAAGTAAATAAAATTAAATTATAGGGGCAACTCATGGCAATTAGTGGCAAATTTGCTATTGCATCTGCCATTTTTGCCATTTTGCAATTATAAAATTTTTATAAGTTTATTTTTCAGTTAGTCTTTTTATTTTATATTTTTCCTTTGTATTATAAATCATATAACCTGGTATTGCAACTATACAAAATATATTTAAGATACTTTTTTTATGCAATTTTTATGCAATTTTTATATTTATATTTTTGCGCTTTCCTTTTCAAAAAAAAGTCTTGCTTTAAAAAAACAGTTACACAAGCTACGTTGTAACTAAAAAACCTAATACTAGCCTTACAATTAGGTTTTCATATAGCTGTCTGGTACTCTTTACATAGTACAGATAGCCATTTTATATATAAGTATATTTCATCCAAATAGTAAACAATATTTCGACTGTGCTATTTACTAAACAACACAAAAACTAGACAAAATGTATATAAAAAATTATTTTCGTATAACAAAAGCGCACTTGTCTGGCTAGTTAATACAAAATTGCTATTTTTACCATTGTATTTCATAAATAAAGCTACAAACTGCTTGTTTTAGTAAATTTTGCGTTGCCTTAAAAATCAGTTCAAAACTGTGACCATAATTACGTAATTCGGGTTTGTTTTAAATCTAATCGTATACCGCTTAGCGAGTCTTTTTTATTTGTCTGCATCTGTAAATTGCAATGAATAACCATGAATTGTATAAAATCATATCAATTTAAGAAACAATCATACTGTGATTTTTTTTCATAATGTTTTTAAATAACTAATTGTACAAAAGGGTTTTTTTTTAATACAAATAAAAGTGGCCTTCTATATTTTTTATAGGGCTTTTAATCTATTTTTTTATGAAATCATTATTTGAGAATTCAAAACACATTTAAATTCATTCTTGATTGCAATCTGTTGTCCTTCTGACGATATGTCTACGGATTACCTACAGTTGAATTATTTTATTTATAATGCCGACTCTTATTGCAAGTAAACAGAATATGCCAAATACTAAACTATAAAAATTATACCTGTATCTCGCATAATAATACCAATACAACATTTTTTTTTGTTTGCAACACTGAAATTTCTCGGCATTTACATATATAATTTATAATATAACCAAGAATTATTTCTAGCTATAACACAACATGAACACTTTTTTGATTAGTGAATGCAATTAAAGTTTCTGTAAAATGTAGATTTTAGCACTGCGGAAATAAATATTGCACCTAGTTTTTTTCAAAAGAAAAGTTACTTTCTTCATGAGTTTTGACAAAATATACGTCATTTAATTATTCTCATAAGAAAGCAAAAACAAACAAAATTTAACTTGATCATCACCAAACAAGACATACGTCTGACATATACGCCAAAGAAGCGTAAAGTTGACATGGAGAAAAGGTCCAAAACACATAAACCGTAAATAGAGTCGAAATTATGACACTGATTTTTGAATGTTTATCGTCAGCTACGTTTTCGATTTTTTTTCAAATGATCCAGAGGTTTAAATATATTGACGAATATTTCATAAACAATACGTTTTATATTACAATTAAATATTTTTTTGATCATATTTTTTTTATGATAATTTGGACTAATCTTAGCTTAAATACGATAAAAAAAAATAATAGGTATTTTACAAAATAACGCAAACAGTTTTATAAAAAAAAATTAATATAGCATTTTTTAAAACTCTGCTTTTGTTGTCTGTATGTAACCTTTAGCATGATACATTTTTTACGATGAATTCAGTTATATTAAATAGTAAATGATCTACTGTATCATATTGATATATAACAATTTATCATCTAAAACTAACATTCTTTTTCACTAAATATAGAAAAAAGGGATATACAGTTTGCAAACCAAAGATATTGCATGCAACTACTGTAAGTTAAAAATATTATATTTATCCGACACGCAAAGAATTATATTAAACAATCAGTCTATTGTAAGGCTGGGTTCGCAAAAAGGGGTTGTTCTAATAATAATTTTTTTTAATTTTGTCTTTAGCTATTCTCTTTTTTGCGATTTTAAAATAGGTTTCTGTAGAGTAACAACATTTAACTGCAATAATTATAACTAATATTGTACTTTATTTGTAATAAAAACCTATTATATAGGGTAAAACCTTGTTACATACATGTTAAATTATTATAGGCTAGTAAGTTTAGAAGTTATATTTTTGTTTAAAAAATACATACTAACAACAATTAACACAAAAAAAAAACATAACAATAGAAATTCATAATCATTTTTTAACAACTTCATTTGTAATATTTTTTTTTTGCAGAAAAACTAGTGTTTATACGATATTAAAAAAACCCAGGTATCAATTATATACACTTTTTTTGAACAAAATTTTAATAAAAAGAAGTTAAAAAAAATAAAAGGACAGGAAAACGAACAATATAAAATATACAAAAGGAGAAAAAAGCTTTCCTACGGCAGTCACAGCAACAAAATAACAATATGATGGGGAAATATATCTAGTTCGAAGGTTGGTAAAACGCATAATATGCACGTTCGCACATAAATGGGAACGGCAATTATCTTTGTTGTTGCTCATAGTAAAAAACATAATATTAAGCCAAACAGTAAATACGCCTTATGGCTTACTTAGAAAGATTATGTTTCTAGGTAATCACAGTACTTCATACCTGAGAGAATTAAGTCACACTAATGTGAAATATCAGATAAAAAGTGAAAATGTGTCAAATGTAGAAAAAATAATGCATGAAGCAAAGAGAAATAACAAATATGCATCTTGTATTGAATTTCTCTGCTACGAGGATTTAAAAGGAACTATGATCTCAATAATAGTGACCATGACTTTTTACATAAACTATACAATTGAAATACAATCTCCACATAATCTTGCATCTTTGTTTTATTATTAAATGAACTATGCATCTAATTTTCTTTTTGCAAACATCGATACTATCATGATGCAGCGTTGCGGCAATACATACAGCAGGGTATAATAACATGATCCTTTTGCGTTTTTATCCACTCTAGGTATAAAAATCAAAATTAAATTGTACGAAATTTTCACATTGCGAGTTAAAAAAAAATTTGATGCACTAAAAATAAACTGAATTGATATTCATTTTCTGTGTGATAATTGTTTTTGTTTTTCAACGCGCAACACGTAGGATACTTAGTTTTCTAGGCCATGCAGAAAATATATAAAACTTGTACAATAAAAAAGACACAAAAATATGTTTTAAACATATATTGTGTAATCATTTGGTTTGTACAAGCTTACTTCAACTAACATCTTAGCAACTCTAGGTGTTATGGTTGTTTTTAATAGCAAAATTGCAAAAACGATGTAATTGCAATACTTTGCACATTTAAAACAGTACAAAAACTAGCGCAATATTATTTGATTTGATAAAAAAAACATTCTGAATATTATCAGATTCTAATGTACATTTTTTTATTTTCTGTAGTAATCAGTTCATTTACCCTGCAATAATTTTTTTTCAGGATAGTTATTTTATTGCATATATAATTTTTCAGGTTTTCTTTGGCTATTTCTCAACTATATGAATCTGCAAGTAGAAAATCTCGACTATAGAAATCCATTCCTTTTTTGTTTTTTTTTTTTGCTTTTTCTATTTTCTGTCCATTTATAATTCCGATTTTAATGATGCAATGACGCGTGTGGACATTAAAAAGTCAAATGTTTAAAATTAGTATAAATTATATACAAGAAATACATAGACAGCAAGAGTTTTTTTGCGCTGTAGTAGAGTATCTAATAATCAAGTTTTTTTATTTCTTCGGTTCGTCCGGTTACACAAGTAAAAAAATCAAAGGTGAAGTGGTAAACTGTTTAAAAATAAAATTCAAAAAGGTATAGAGATTTGTGTAATATGTCTTCAAAACAACAAAAATACAAAACAATATTTTTTTATATAATAAAATAAAATCTGTTAGATTTTTTATTACGAGGTTTTATTGTTTTTGCCTGTGTACAAAAAAAACCCATACACCCTACGCGTTAAACGTAAAAATTTTTTGACATATACAAGCATTTAAAAAACAGAAAAAGTTACACTCTGTTTTTAATTTGCCTGAATTATAATACGGCCAAATTTGGCTTGATTTTATTGGAAACTGTATCTGTATACACGATATAAAGAATGCAATGTATTTATGACTTTTTATTGCACAAGATTCAGTGTTTAGACGTATAAAAATATTATTGTAGATAGTAAAATTCCATCTATCTGTACAGATTTCAAAGGTCAAACTAAAGCAAGCAGAGATACTATATATGTTTTACGTTTTATTTTTGTAACAAAACAGCGTTTTTATTAAGTATGCATGCAAAAATGCAAGATACACATGCATGGGGCTGCATTAGTCTCTGCCTAAAATTGCTTTTAATACTCAGAGATGATCTTTATATTGTATTTATTATAGATATACATAATTAAAAAACAAAAAAAAAATATCAGATCCAATATTTGCAGCAATTTTTTTTACAAAATAATATAAAAAAAACATTAAAACCATTTTAACAAGATTTTTTTTTTCGTTTTACCCGGTTTAAACCGGTTAACCGAATATTAAAAAATAAGAAACTAGTACCCGAGTAGAGGGTAAACCGGTTAAACGGGAACCGAACCCTAAGCTTAAAATATAAGATCGGATAACATTTTCAAAACATGATAATAACATATAAATAGAATGTTTACAATAACGATGAACATACAAATTAACACCATTGTATGTGTTTTTTTTGTACTATCTTATCGTAATACCACAAAATTTCCAGTTTAATTGCACACTTTTAGTGAACAGGTTTTTAAACACATTTTAAAAAAACTTGCTAAAAAAGCCTGGCAAAACAGTTTAATTTTTTTAGAAAATAAAGTAGTATCTGATTTATCTTTGCATAAAAAAATGCCGCAAATAATTCATACGCTATACACGTTCAATTATTGCATTCTGGGAGCTTTTAATAAGAATTCTAAGAAAAAGTACAGTTTTAAGAAAACGATAACATCATTAATTTAAGGTCAAAAAAAGTAAACATGCAGTTTTTTTTTTTTTTCTAGATCAGATAGTAAACCAACAATAAAAACATAAATCTTAGTGGTGCAAACGAACAAAAACCAAAAAACGTCAACCATTTGTGTTATTTATTCTCTTTTAACGACAACACAGTATAGTGACTTACGTATACAACCATCACAAAAATTGCTAGGTAATTTATTATACGGTTTATAGGCAAAAGTTCATTTAATAAACATAAAAGTATGTTACGTACATTGCGCAAAAAATACGTTTACTATCTATATACGAACATGTTTACTCACTTGCTACAGACGTATTTAGAAAAAATAGATGTTTTTACGTTTTTTTATAGTAAAGTGCTGTCGATCTTAATGAATATATTAAATGATTTTTTTCCGTTAACCTTATACTATTTGTTGGAGTCAAAACACATTAAACCTATATTTGACACCAGATCCTAAAACAGACCAAATAATGCATAAGAAAAAGCCTCAGTCTTATAACACTAGCCGTAAAATGCTTGTGAGGCTCTGGTATCTCTATTGCACGGATTAGATTTAGAATTTAAACAAAACGCGAATTTTTTAGTGGTTTTTAAGACACGCTGAAAAATGCGGAAAAAACTAAACCATGTAATATAGCTGATATATAATCAGCTATAAAAAGAGTTTGGGTTATATAAATAACATCTTTCGCTGTCGTTTACTAAAAAGAATAAAGATAACCCAGCCTCATCTAAAACTTTATATAGTTTTTTTGGTCAAAAATTTTTGATTAGAACATTTTTTTTATGAATGCGTTTTCTTAGAAATTTCTGTTTAGGCGAAAAGTTGGGTCACTTGTTATTTATATACATTTAATTCTTTTTATGAAAACCGCATTAAATTACGCGCATACACTTTTCTAAAATGTAAACGCGTGTAAAGTGTATCTCTGTAGAGATTTAAATAAGTGAAAATGTTTGGTTGCGTTGTAAAAACATTTAAAAAAAAGTATAAAACCGACACATGATGGCAGCTGTTTTTACTTTTTAAAACATATTTATAAGAGAAAACAAATAGTACATGCTGTTTTTGTAACTAGTGTAAAAACCACAGCAAACGATTCTATGTTTTTTAAGTTCTTTTAATAATTTTTTTGTCGTCGTACAATGTAGTTTTTTTTTGCACAAAAACATTTTTTTGTAATGCATATTGCGCTAATTTTGCTTTTAAATAAACAATAAATAAAGTTGGTTTAAAAGTAGTAAAAAAAATTTTAAACACGACTTACCTGTAGAAATAAAGTCTATTTTTGTTTTTTGTTTTTACAATATGTTGATTTTTTGTAATGCAATTCATGAGTTAATAGTTTTATTCTCATTTTTATCTGTATTCACAAAAATTCTGCTTTTGATATAAATCAGTTATCTTTTTACATCTTAACATCTTCGATACTTAGAGTTTTTATGCTATAAATAAATATTTGTCATTTTAATCTCGAATAACATATAAAATAATTCTTTGTTTAAAATTTCATACAAGTATCACGCATTGAAATACAAAAAGTGCATGTACATTACCCTTAAAGTAAAATTTTAATTTGTTGGTATAAAAATTACAAGATTGCTATTCTTAATGATAAATAGAAAGTTTTATTCTGCATTTTTATTCATGCCAATTGAATTGAGAACACGACAGCAATAAAGGGTCACAAATAGGGTTTTTTTTTAGAACAATGTTTCAAGCTTGCTTGTAAAAAATTTAATGCACATCATTTTTTTTAAACCAACATAAAATTCTATGTAATTAAAAGACATGTATGAACACTTTTTTTATGCATATAAAAATTATATGTATAAAGCATAATATTTTTGTGTTACGCTTTTATTTTTTGTACTGCAGAGACAACAGAATATTTTCCTCTTGTTTATATCAAAGTATAAATTGCGAAAAATGTAGTATTATAAAAATAGAGTCATTATTTTATTAATAAAAAAAAATACAATTGCTTAATGTTTGCGCAGGCTCTGTCGATTACAAATCACTATAACACTTGCTTTGTTTTTATTTCTACTCCATGCAAAAATACAAAATTAATATAACAACTACTGATTGAACAAACTTGTAAAAAGCAGAAAGTAATTGTTTTGTGCCTTATACTGGCACTTACGCATGGGGCACAGATGCGACAGATAAAGTGTTAAAACCAGATTGACTATGTTAACAGTTTTTTCCTGGTAATGCCTTAGTTTAGTTTTTATCTCTGTAACTTACATACAAAAAACATCGTAGAAATATGATTTTTCGTTTTGTTTCTTTTAACATAGTATAATTTTTTTTTTATTTTTTCTTTTAAATTTTAAAGTCACTTCACATAGGGTGTAATTTAATAAAAAAGTAAAAAAATATATGAAAAACAAAGCTAAGTGATGTTATAACAATGCTTGTATTTTTTGCAGCGCAGTACAATAAGCTGTTTGCAAACAAATAAGCGTATGATCTACTATATTTTTTACCTTGCTTAGTTGGTTTTGTTGCTTAGATTTTTATGCTGAATTTTAAAATACTGTTTGCGGTTAAAAAAAATAATCTCAAAAAACTTAACTAAATGTTAACTCAGAAGTTACAGTTACATACACACAAGTGAACATTTTTCCAGCATTTGTACAGTTATTTTTGTTTAGAACAAAAAAAAAAACTAACTAAAGCAAAATGGATCAGTTAAATCTAAATTTCAGTTTTGATTTTTTTGTGGAAAAAAATATCGCTAGTTGTTTCTTTATATAGTAACTGTATACAAGTGTCTTGCATAAATTGCCCAACTCTGTATTTGTTTTTTCGTACATTTTACAAAATAATAAATCTATTTAAAGAACAAAAATGTTTTTGTCTGCTGATGTAATATAATCTTTTATAGCCATAAAGCAGAAAAAAAAAACATATAAATGTTGGCGTTCTAAATAGTAGCTTTCTTGTTTTTTTTTTTGAAAAATAATGCTCCAGAAAAAAAAAATATTAGAGGGCTCCTTTTTTTCAAATACTTTGTTTCTAAATACACACAAACTATCGTATATATTCTTTATGTAAATAAGAAAAATTAAATAAAAAAAAATTAATATATATTAAAACAAAAAATACAAAAAAAAATGTGATTGTGTCATAGAAAATTTTTTATACAAATTTATGCTGTATTTTGTTGTACCCACATTAGCATTTGCTTTTAAAAAATTCGCTTATTTTTTCTTTTTTCTTTTTTCTTTTTTTCTTTACTTTTATATTGCAAATATATAACTTAATTATTTTATATAGAATTGTACATAAATCAAAATTTTATTTTCATAACAGAACAGGGATGATAATCACAGGAATTTCTAAGATTTGAGAAAATTCGCTCTTTAAAAGTTGAAAAAAAATAAAAAATAGTCAAGGTAAGTTTTTATCATAATGAGTTAGTTATAAAATAGTTTTTACATGTACTTGACTTTTTGTCTATTTTAAATAAATATAAAATATTTTACTATATTTTACTAAAACTTATATTTTATTAAAAACTATATATAATGATAGCGATGTGTAGATATAGTTATAACTGTTTAATATCAGCATGTAGAGATATGATTTCTATAAAAATTGTAATAGCATAATTCTATTATA
This sequence comes from Agrenia bidenticulata, assembly GCA_034694785.1. Taxonomy (NCBI): domain Eukaryota; kingdom Metazoa; phylum Arthropoda; class Collembola; order Entomobryomorpha; family Isotomidae; genus Agrenia; species Agrenia bidenticulata. The sequence goes on along the minus strand of JAQFYM010001357.1, from coordinate 3,955 downwards.
ATATAATTTATTGCTTTTATAATGTAGAACTTGTAATTGCTTACATGCAAAATTGTGTTTGTGTTAGTGTTATCTATTTTTATATATTCTTTTAAAAAAAATAAGTTTTTATTACATACACGCTGCAAAAAATTCGGAAATAATTTTGTTATTTATTCTGATTATTTGACGCGTACGGATGTTAAAAATAAGTATGAAAAATAAATTTTTGCTTGACTGTAAATTGCAAAACCATTTTTACAGTATAGTTTAACTTGTTGTATAAACATAAATGAAAAACGAAAAGCGAGTGTATTAAACTAAATACAAAAACATTGAAACACAGCGAAATTCAATTTTCTTTAGTTTAAACTGAATTTTTACCTTTTTTTGTATATCCAATGTAAAAAAAATATAATGTTGCAAAACAACACTAGAAATTTATAGACACAATGTATTTTATTACAAATTCCTCAGAATTAACTTTGTCAAAATCACTTTATTCTATATTGGCTTTGCTGAGTTGCTCCTTTTTTTCTTTTTATTTTTCGCCAGATGTAAATTGATAGAATGGTTCTTTGACTTTTTCTTATTTCTTGCAATATTAATCTATACTGTAAACTTGATTGTGCACTAGTTTATATGCATTAATGTTTGGTTCTAAATATAAAGATGGCAAATATTTATATGGTCAAACTATCCACTATAATAACATACAACTATAGCCTCCTTATAACGCCTCATCATATTTCATTTTTTCCTTTAATATTTTCCCGGTCATGATGTAAAAAATTACCCATAAGAAAAACCAGTTACATTCCTATAAATATCAATAGCAATGCGTCAAAGCTATGTTCCGTAACACAAAAAAGTATATAAAAACGAAACATATTTTTTAAAAAATAATATAGGAACAGTTTTTTATTCGTTACCAATACTTAGAACATATTATTACTACGTAAAATACCTAAAAACAATATAAAAACATTAATAGATGTGTATCAAATTGTTTACCGCATGTAGTACGTTTAACATACTTTTATATAGACAATTTTGCACACAACATATTTTTTTATAGCGTAGAATAATTTTTTTATGTAAAATTTTATGTATTTTTGCATTTAAACAAAAAGAAACAAGCATAACTGTAAACCGCAAAGGTTGATTTTTAGAAAATAAAATAAAAGTAGACATCAAATAGCAATTAGTGTACTTCTTTAATATGTTATTTTTTTTATACTAACATATAAATCTAAAAATAGTGTTGTTCTAAATTTATATAAAACAAGCGTTTTTATTTACAAATAGGAATAAGAACTATGACACTTAATACTTATGTGCGTGGCGACATTTTTTTATTAAGTCCTTAAAACAGTCTTACGTTTGCTTTTTACATAGGGGTTTTTACTCATATTAAAATTAAAACGTTTATAGTAATATAAAGATCAAATAAACATAAAAATAAATTTAATTGCATCAATGAACATACGATATACTAACAATCAAAAACGAAAAAAAACTATTGTTGACTTATTTTTCAAAAATGTGTTTGGTAATGTTTATTGTACGGAAACTTTTTTTTTAGTGTATTTTAATTTTTTACGTTCTAATATATGCAATACCGTCTTTCTGAATTTTAAGTCTTCATAGATTAAATATTACAAGTTAATTGCGGTTTTACATTTATCTAAAACTTATGATATTTTTTAATCGAAATAAAATAGAAAAAAAATATTTTCATAAAAAAAAACACAAAAAACCTTGTTCGTTGATACTACTATTAAAATTTACTTTGTTTTACTTGTTTTTTATTTAATTATTTGATGTTGACCAGGGGTATTATTTTCCAATACGAATCTGAAATCTAAAAAACCTTTTTTTGATACGCCTAAATTTTTTTGCGTAGAATATGAGATATGTGTAAAAAACCAAATAAATCTGCCTTTTTTCATTGTATAAATATATATTAAAAAATTACGACGCGTACTATAATCACTTTAAAGTATAAAGAAATAAGGAATAATTTCTGTGTAGCATGTAAAAAGCAATTTAAGCAAACCTATATACATAGTTATAATTTTTTTTTATATGCAAAAAAATAAATAAGTTAACATTATAAAGTATCAATACAAAATACTTGTCTCTTTCGAATATGCTATTTTTTGCAAAATTGTAATTTATTTTGAAATTATTCAAAGCATTTTCAAAGGGACGCCATCTTAGTTTTCATAAAAAATTATTTTTAGTCAAAATAAAGTTTTAAGGCTTCAGACAAAAACGTTGATTTTTTTCTATTTAATGACGCGTTTAAGCTTTTTTTACGACGAACTAAATAGAATGCTATAAAATGTTTTTCAGGTTAAAAAATAACAACAAAAATACAATGCTTTCTACTTACAATTCAAGCTTGTCTTAACATATTAAAATGCATTTTACTGTTATTTTTTGCACTTAAAATTTTTTAAAAAAATGAAAAATCAAAGTAAGAATATAATAAATGATTTTAACCAAAAATCTTGTTAAAGCGTTTTTGCGTCATTGTAGCATTAAAAAGGGAAAACGGTAAAACAATCAATTGGCAAAAAAAATTTTCAATGTAATTTTTTTTTTTAAATATATATTTTTTTTTTAATTTTTTTTTTCTATTTGAAATATAGTAACCAGGAAAAACTTCCTAAATTAATTTTTGTTTTTCCATTGAAAAAATATAACAAAAATTTTTAATAGAAAATTTCCAATAGAAGATTTTTAAACGCCTTTTAAGCAGAATTTTTTAAAAAAAAAGGTATAGCTGAGCAATTTTTAAAAGATTTTTTACAAAAAATACAGGTAAAAAAGAAATATTGAGGTATCATGTATACACCAATACATATAAATTGTACTTAAAATGTGGTTTGAAAACAAAAAGCATTTTAAAATGCCGTTTGGAGCAAAATTTGCTTTACATGTTTTTTGTAATGCCGAAAAAGCTAAAAGTAGCGAGTTTTAATTTTTTGATATACAATAAATCTTTTTTGTAAACCTATGTAAAATTAGTCTTTTTTTTGACAAAACCTATTTGTCAGACCTAATAATCCTTTAATAAATTGCTGCAGTACTATATCAGGTTCATAATGATATTGTCTATTTAGTTAAAAAAAAGACTCCCGATGATGACACATGTACGCCGAAAAAAAACAAACAAAATTTAAATAAACCTTTGCCTTTTTTTAAGCTAAAACCGTGTCGAATATAAAATTTAGTATAATTTTGTTGTTTCATATGCAAGACTTCCTTTTATAGTTTTTTTTTGCCGAAAAATGGCACACAAAAACTAAAAGTTTTAATTATATAAATGCATGTATTTAAAGCAGATGTAACAAGTAAGTTTTAAGCGATCCAGCAAATAAAAAATTATTTTATGTAAAAAAAAATCACTTGATTAAAGATAAGCAGTTAAGAAAAACAAATAAACAATTTTTTTTACAATTAAAAAAAAAGGATTTATATATTTCTCAACCTTTGCATTATGTTTTAAATTTTTTTTTTGAGTTTACACTACTTAATTATTAGAGTTTGCTCTAGTGTAGGTTACATTATATATAGTGAATGTATTGTACCGTACCATCCTGTATTTTTTAACAAAGTAAAGTACAGGTAGTTGAAGCATTTAATTGATGAAAAAATTTACGTATCCTAAAAAAGCGTTTAAACAAGGTGGTGTTTTTACTAACCGTAACAACTTATGCCATATTGTAGAGGTATACCACCTTTTTTGTATCAAAATATTATAGTTACGGGTTGGCCCAGTCAAGTGACTGATTATTCAGTGATTTCACTCTACTGTACATTTTGAAAAGTTGCAGCGACATGTTATTCAAGGTTTACATTATTTGTTAGAAGATCCTGTTGCTAAAAATCAAAAAAAAAAAAAAAAAAAAAAAAACATATTTTGTTATTAAAATATTTTAGGCTATGTTTTTTTATGTTAAAATTT
>JAQFYM010001356.1:0-34931 GCA_034694785.1 Agrenia bidenticulata | reverse complement strand
TTTTTGTGCATTTTACTGGTTAAACATGTTTTTCATACATTTTTGTATTTATACTAGAAATTTGACATATTTTTTTTCTTTTACCATAATCTTACCATTATGGCCATTATGGGGATAACAAAAAATATGAATCACCATAATATGGCCATACCATAATCGACCCCCCTGCTATACGCTCAAAGGCCTTTCAACATCCAAGGAACGGCTAAACGGGACTGTCGCTACAGGCAGCCCGGGTTGTCTAATATACAGATGCCTGTCTTTGCCTCCTTTTTTGCGCTTATATTTTGCGTATGGCTCAATTTGAGGTCTTATTGTGTGTTATTGGCAGTTCGATAAACGAATAATTGACACTTATACCGTGATTTAACTTCAAGAAATTTTTTAATTTCCCATGGGCCATAAAAAAAACAGACAAATGTGTAGGGTGAAGATGGTATACAACTTTGGCTTTCATTTGTGCTTTTGTACCTTTTTGGTATTTTTATTTTGAAATATTCTGTCTTATTTACATTATCAAAAGAGAAACTTTTTTTTTGTCTATAAACACAAAAAAAGATTTATGCCAGAGCCGGTCTTATCAAATAGGGCTAGCAACAAAACAAAAAGCCTTTATGGTTTTAGACGTAAAAAAAATATGTTGCCATATGGGCAAATAATTTTTTTTCTGAATTTTTTTGTCTTTACTAGTAGAAAAAATTTTGCATGTATAAATTTTGTTTTTTCGATATAACTTCGCATCTGAAAATCCGATTTCTCCCTTTCTAATGCCACCCCTGCCCCCTGTTTGACCGGCGCTACAACATAGTAAAAAAAACTCTACGGTAATTGTCTTTATTTTTGTAATTTTGATAAAATTTGGTCTTAAGCTAAAAACAAAAAAATAAAAAAAAAGTGTAATTTTTGCTAAATTTATATTAGACTAGTGCGAAATTATAACAAGATATAAAACAAAAAAATTTACAAAAAAAATAATAAAATTTACTTTAGAAATTTTTTCCCCCTATAGGTTTAAATTGTTTTGTATATTCAACCCGCTCTTTCACTGACCGTTTGTAAAATTTTGGATAGGCTTTATATTCTTATTTTCAAGAGTTGGTATGTGATACACAATAAATTTACGATATGACAAAAAATTTTAAATGGTGTCTGTTACGGTATTAATTTTTTTTGTATGTATCTAAGACAAACCTAATATCGATATTTTTTTAGGATCATTCAGCATTATATTTACATAAAAAACATGCAGAAATTTTATAAAATTCAACATTTGTTATCGTTGCTCTATTAAAAGCAGGATCGTTCTATTATGTTTGTCCGAACGACAAGCAAGTAAATGATTTGCATTTTTATTTATCCAACCTATCCAAAAAAAAATAAAAAAAATTATATAAAAATTATTCGGTGCACGATTTTATTTTTGTTCGTGTTCTATTAACTGCGCAGCAAAAAACATAATGTATTATAAATATAGTATCAGTGCAGATTTTTCAACTTTAATACCAGTTTTATTGTGGTAAAAAAGGTATTTTTATTTACAAATTCTATTTTTTTATATTAGCCAGAAAACCAACTGCATTAACTGCAAAAAAGCATATAAATACAGTAAAAGAACAAAGTCAACTGTTTGCACGCATTCATGTTAATAAAAAGTACATTTCAGTACATCAATCATACTAGTTAAGCAAAAGCATGTTTATTTGTTATTAATTTATATACAAAAATATACCTGTTAACAAACAAACCCAAAAATGTTATTTTTTTACTATCTATTTTTTTAATGGTGTTGGCACACCCCACATCATCTTTTTTCTGACATAATATGATTTGTATATCTGTTTCATGTTTGAAGCCTATAAAAGACTCTTATAATTAGAAGGTTTTACTAAGCCTCTATGGTATTCTAAAACAAGAGGTTTTACAAGTTAGAAAAATCTGGAATACGGCTGAAATATGAAAGTAAAAGAACCTGGAGAACCGAATACATACATGATCTAAATAATATATGTAGTTATGCAGTAAGCAATAGCGTATTGTGTAAACCACATTTACTGTTGTTTAAATCTATACTAGCAGTTATTAAATCCAGTGATTTTTAAGAAAAAATCTTTATCGTTTTACTATCTCGTTTTTGCCAAAAAAATACTAGAAAAAAGTCATATACAGCACGTTTACAAACGAAAATGTTTAGTTTGATGATTCAGTAAAAACATGTATTTTTTAAAATGATTTTCACGATTAATTTTATAATTATTCTATTTGTAACGCAACTAAATGACCTATAATTATATTATTTTACAGATTTTTAAAGACAAAGCCTGTCAAAAACGTGTTTAAGCACATTGTATTTTTTCGTAAAATTTTTATTAGACAAATAATATGTAAATTCTGCATATTATTTTTAGTATTTTATACCCTATGTAAAATTTTTGTTTACTTGACACAATTAATTGTATAATATGTTTTTAAACAAACACTCCTACTTGCGCACAACAGGTAATTCTTGAAATATATGTATGCAAATCATTTTGTAATTATTGTAAAAAAAAATTCTTTGATGTTTGTGTATTAGGAGAAATCGACATGAAAAAATCTTTCAAATTAACAAAAATAAAAGACTTTTTTTACATTTTCTTCGAGAAGGCCTACAAATCCGCATCTCAGATTTTTCGTAGGATCTGTATGGAATGTTAAAAATTTTTTTTGAACTGTGAAACATCAAATAAAATTTTTGAGGGCTTTTTTTATCGATGTACTTATTTTTTTCACGCACATAAATTTGAATAATGCAATGAAAATAACGGCTATAACCTGGGATGGAACCCTGGTCTTGACCCGACCCGAAAAGTAGGGTCAAATAATTCGATTTATCTGACCCGAATTGCGACATTTTTTTATTTTGACCCGATCGGGACAGGTCATTTTAAAATTTAAGTTTTGCTGTAATTGGTTTTAAAAAATCTTATTTTTAGTATTTTTTGTTTTACTCGTAACGAACTTAGTTACATTTTTTGTTAAACTTAACATATTAATTTATCCTTTTAATTTAAATCAGTTTTCAATGCCCAAATACAATTTCTTTATAGAACAGTTGCTTTTTTGTCATTTTTATAGTCGCAGTTAAGTGTTTTTGACTTGGCCCATTTTTTTTGTCAGTCATCAAGCCATATTTATCTTTGTAAAAAAGAACCTCCTGCACTAAAAAGTCAGTAATAAAAGGCAGCAAAAATGTTTTTTAAAATTCATTACTTCAAAAGCGATTTTTTTCTGTCATATATTATTCCTTTTATATCATATTAGCACATATTGATATAATTTTTTATATTTTTTTGCAAAGAAAATACGAAAAATTTACCGCAAATATGTGCTTTCCTAAATATTGGCAGTTAATTTCGTAACCCGACCCGATGTTGCCCCAATTCAAAAATGATCAAACCCAAAACGCGTATTTTGTAAAAATTCGGGTTGGGTTACACCCAGGGGTGTTATCCATGGGGGAAGGGGGTGTGAGGGGGGGGGGGTGGGGTTCAACCCCCCCTGGTTTGTTTTTTGTATGTTTATATTTGCGGTTTCGCACTAAAATAAAGGGTTATCACAAAAATATTTTTTTTGTCAACCCTTCCCTGAAAAAAAATTTCGGATCCCACCCCTGGTTACACCCCAGGCCAAACCAGTATTTTTTTTATTGTGTTATTTCTAAAGTAAAACTTGCGAATAAAACTTATATATTCTAACAATTGTTTTTATTAAAAATATTGAAATGAGAAAGTAACGTTTTTTGAAAAACTTTGGCAAAAATTTGTTATAACTTACTATTTTAAAAAAATTAGTTTTTTTTTTTTTTAACATTGTTTATATACTAAATCTTTTTTCTACTAGTAAATATTATATTCATTTACATAATGGCATATGCAAAAATGGCTATAGCTTTAACCATAATAGTAAAACCAACAAATTATATAAAGGTTTAACAGAAAGAAATAATAGGCAGAGGCTTGGTTAATTCTTTTGGGAAATTCCTCAAATATATTGAAAGACATTTATTATATTTTTAAAGGGTAAAAACTGCAATTAATTTTCACAAAAGTTACACGCTGTTGTATACTGGTAGACTGGCTTAAGGCTATAAAATTCCCCATTTTTGTAGGGATTTTTTGATGTTCCGATAATATTACAATATAATAAGGCTATACAAGTACAAAAACTGTGCATTAATACATGTTATTTGGGATTAAGAATTATTTGTTTTATAGTTTTAAAACGTATTTTTAGTTGATCAGGAAAATTAATTGAAACTATGTTCACCTAAGCTACACTGTATTTTCAAGAATAAAGTGATAAACCACTATTTATGGCGTGTAGTTATAATTTTTTTATAGTTTAAAACATTCTTTTTGACAATTATTTAGTTTTACATTTGTATTTTTTTATACATAAAATCTCTGCTTAAAAAATGCCCACCTCCCCTTAAATTTAAGTTTTGCTGTCTCTAGTGTGAGCATGTGCCCAGTACGCTGTGCTTAGGCTTGCGCCTTCCTAGCTAGGTTAATAAGTATTTTTTTTTGTCTTTTAACCAAGTCCTTTTTTAGCGTAAATATCCTAAATAAAATGCTTTTTTTCCTTTTAATGTTTTTTATGCCTCAGATGCACTATGTAACAAATGTTGTATCGTCTAAGGCTGTTAACATGTTGGTAACTGCTTTTCAGCAAATAAAATGCGTAAAGTATTATATTATTATTACAATATTTGTTTATTTAACACAAAAACAAAAAAAAAAAGCTTAGTTGTATGCTTGTAGAGGTTCATATTTTTTGTATATAAGTGCAAATCCAAAAAACTAATTTGGACAATTTTCAAATGATGTTTTAATTTAAGTTAAGATAAAGCAAAAAAAATATGTGAATATAAATTTTTTAGTGAAATAATTTGTTCCTAGGTAAAAAACAATTATTATAGTAAAAAAACGGTTATTAAAACTCAAATGCTTTTTTTTGTGCGAATGTAGTACGTAAAACCTTTGTAAACATTTTTTTAGCAAATTTTTACATATAAATACAGTTTACCTATATTTTTTCTAAAATAAACAAAAAAAATATCTTCAAATAGACGAACAGGCTTTTTTACGACTGGTAAGTCTACAGCTGTGTTTCTTGATGCATTTTGTTCGGTACTTTTGCTATATTTGTTTAACAAAGCAAATTGCCGCCTATGTTAATGCAGTAAACTTAAATAAATATGTGCTTGTATCAAAATTGAATTTTTTTTTATAGCAATAACTAAAATCACATGTTTAATTTGGTTATCAAATTAAACAAAAAAAAATATGGGTAATGTAAAAATAGTAACCATAAACTTTTAACTTTTGCATAAAAAATATTATTTTCTCTAGCATGGAATGCAGTTATTAATAAGAATGGCATTGGTCTGAAATATAAATACATATACTTTTACAATAGAGTTTAGAGTTTTAAACTTTATAGAAACAGTAAACTCGTGCAAAATTGCCCAAAATCATTTTTTATACGTTTAAAACTACATAAACATCACGTATACTGTTTAAAAATATACTTTTACAATTTGCACTTTGAGCTTTTGTGCGATATTTCTTACATGGTTACCAATTACTATTATTCGATTTGATATTGGTGTATATAAATATATAAGATGACAGTTTGCCAAGTAAAAAAACAACATTTAAGCTTGTTAAACAATATTACAATATTTAATACACGAGGAATAACAAATATGAGCAATTTTTTTGTGTTCTGCGTCTTTTATTTGATTTTTTTCTTTTGAAGGTGATGTATAATTCTTAATTCGTAATTTACAATTTGTTTTGAAAAAATCAAGAAAATATTATGACGCTTGTATGTTAGACTAAAATTTTATACTTTCTCGCATTTTGGCAGGTTTTTTATGGAAGAAGTTTTTATTAGACATAATAATGTTCTAAAGCATTTCTGTGTGAACGTTATCTAGATCAGGGGTTCTCAAAGTAGCACGAAACGTGCCATGTCCGATTTTCCGTGCCCCTTACTGTGCCAAATTTCAATTATTAAAATCAATAAAATGATACAAGCTAAAAAAAAAGCAAAAGGTTGATCACCGACTTATAAAATAATATGTATATTTTAACATTTCTGCCCACTTCATGTGTTCTTTCTTTAAGCCAGGATATGTGAAACGTGGATAGAAGAGATCTCCTGATTACGTAGCATTACACAGCGACGACGCTAGTATAATGTGTAAAATATACATATTGTAAGTAAAATTCATACATAAATCACGCCTTTATATCGATTAGCGTATTCTTGCTCTTTTCGAAAAGTGAATATAATAATAAGTCGATAAGAATAAGAACATACAAGGAGGACTCTTTTTATAAGCAATTATGTAAAAAAGTAATAATTTTTCTTCGTTATACTAGTTTTACATTTTGGCACGATTTTTTTAAATATTTGTTATTTTGGCATGGTGTGAAATATTTTTGAGAACCCCTGATCTAAATTGATTGCGGAATTTGTTAACGATTGTTGCTGTTTACATTTTATTTATTTTTTATCCCTTTATTATATGTATTATTTTTTTTTACTTTACATTTAAAGAAATTATACCATTTTAAAAATGCACATGATATTCATAATACCTATAGGTTTTGTTTTTTTTTTACTTTTTATGGGTCCAAAACATAAACAGACCAATGGTTAAACGGTAATGCGAAACGTTTACTACAACCATAAGTAAAAAAAGGCGGTTCTACATTTTAAAGAGCCTGGGGTACTGTTTTTCCTGGCAGCTTTTTTAGTTGCAATTTTTTCTAGTGTTAGGCAGTAAGTAAATAAATTTTGATTTTTTTTTTGCCGCTATCCTGGTTGACTGTAAAAGATTTATGAAATTCACAAAGCAAAAAAAAAAATTTCGCTGTCTTTATTTGTATTTTTATTTTAAAAAAAATTAAATTAAATTTTAACCGGATAAAAAGTAAGATTTGATATGAGTAGGCAGTTAACAATCAAAAACAATATATAAAGCAAAATCAAAACAATTTATTGGAAAAAAGCATTTATTTAATTAGTAAATTTATTTTTATGGTGAAAATTTTGTTTTCGTCAAACAACATATTCTGACATAATTAAGCTGATAATTTGTTTATATATTCCGCCAAAAAGGCCTATAATAAAACCATACATAGAAATGAGATTATATCAATTTTTAATTAAGTAGACAATAAACCTTCATATTAAGCTGTAAAAATATTTTTAACGCAATTCCTACTAGTAAAACTGACAAAATATTTAAGGATTGAACTACAATGTCATTGGAATAAAGTAATTTATTACTATGACTATAATATATCAGGGTTAAAAACACTTTACATAAAACCGCGTATTTTTTTAATAAAGGCTTATTTGAATTGAGTACGGCGTAGACGGAAAGTAAATAAAAAAAATCGCACATAATCTTTAACGGGAAGATCAAATGCAAAAAAAAAACTGTAAATGTGAAAAGCATTTTTCGAAATGACAGTTTTTTCTTTTAAATGCAGAATTTTTCTGCATTTGTGTTTTTCAATTTAACCCCTCAAATGTAAGACCAATGTGTCAACGTGTATAAAAACTGAATAAATATGTATTACATTCACATCTACATGCCCGATATATAATATGCAAAAATTCCTTCCATTTTTTTAGCTATTGAAGAAATTTTGTCAAAGTTATAAAAATGCTGCTTTTTTAAGCATTTTGCACATTATTTGCAAAAAATATTTTAAAACCTTTTTAAAACCGTCATATTGCAAATTGTTACGAAAAAACTAACATCAAACAAAAAAAAATTATAAATGCAGAATTTGCAGAATTTTGTTAAAATGCAGATTTTTGCGTTTACTTCTGCATTTAAAGTGTGTTTGGATTATTAAATAGTATTTTGTTGCCCTATCACAAACAAAAATTGTATGAAAGCCTAAATGTTTATTTGATGCGTTTGCTAATTAAAAGGATGTACATCATATATTTAATAATTACTGACGGAGTACTGCTTGCACTGAAAACCTCAATTTAAAATTTTTTTCATCTATATCTGTATTGCAAAATATACTTTCTATTTTTATTAGAAATTTAAAATATAGGGATCGTCTACATAAGTTTTTTTTATAAATCATAAAAGATTATTTTCTTGTTTAGATTATTTTCTACAATAATATCGGACGAAGGTAATTAAGGCAGCAGACCAAAAAAAAACTGAAATTGCAAAAAAATTTTGAAAACTGATTCTTTTACTACTAAACGAAAAATAAGTTACTAATATTTTCTACTTAATATAATTGTACATAATTTTTGTATATTAAAAGTGTTGAAAATTTTGTTTACAAGTTAATTTTTCAATTTTGGCATGTAAAGGCAACTAAACGCATTTATTTTAAAACTCAGGGCGTGTCTCTTTTTCCACGGAAATATTTCTAAAAAAAATCTTTAAAAACAAAACAAACACGCCCTCAATGTCTGTAAATAGTTTTCCGACTATTTTTCTAGCTGCATAAATTTTGTCTTAGCATATACGTAGATAATATTTGTCTAAAAGAAAAAGAGGTATTGAATAAATAATTTAAAGCCTCTTCGCCAATGGCTGTACTTTTTGTTTTTAAGTGCTCCTCTTATGTTAATTTGTTTCAGTTTAAAGCCCTCATGGGTATTTTTGACTCTTTAATTAGGACAAAAATACTCATGCGTATCAATTTGAAAGATTTCGTATATATAAATTACATCATCATACATTTTTACGGTGTTTTTTGTATATTTTGTTGCAAAACAAAAAAATCCTGCAAATTATTATTTTTTGCCAAATGTGAATATTATATTGTTTTGAGTTTTTTAAAAGCATGATTGTTTTAAATTCACGAATAATAATCAATTTTTAGATGATTTTTTTATTTGTGTGTCGTTTTAAATTAATTGATGGCTAAAGTTCCGTCATGCCTAATCTGTAAGTTCGTTTTTTCTTATATCACAAAAAACAATATCAGAAGCAATCTATGCCAATTTAATTATTTTTGATCACACAAAAAAAAAATTACTAAATTATATAAGATTGTTGATAAATTGTTTTTTCAGCTATTTTTACAACAAAAATAAACAAACATAAAGGTATAAATTTAGTTTGAAGGTTTTCTATACTAAAAAAATAAAAAAATTTGTTCTTATCGGCTTAATTTTGTTTAAAAAGAAGAGAAAAATATAAACCTAATAGAAAAATGGAGTTTTTTCGTATAGACAAGTCTCATCTTTTACAGATAATAGCTTAAAACCTTGTATCCAGCGTTTTTACACATAGTACATGTTTTAAGTTTTGATTTTTTTTTTCTATATTTTTTCTTTCGCAAAAAATTCTATTTGCATCAATTATAGTGATATAATTTTAATAAAAGCTAGAGACTTTATGAAATTTTTTTATTATATAGAACAATAATCCTTGCCGGATATACACCAATTATCTTATGCGTTGGCACTACATTAACAGTATTTGTTATAATTTTATGCACCATTTGTAATGTAGCAATAAACTTTACATGTTTTACATAGTGTTAGGATATATTTTTTTCTATAAAGGTTTTATGAAGTGTCAAAAACCTTTATATTTTTTGTGATGTTTTTATAAGGGTTTTTTATTTGCATTTATTATTATAATATAGTCTGTAGTTTTACAGCTTTTTGTAAGTTTTATAAGTAATTTAATAATATAAAAAATCCGCTTTTTTAATCTTTTTCATACTTATATCAATTTGTTCTGCATGCTAGAACTTTACTGCATGGTTCGATGGAGCCATGTTAAAACTATAAAAAATGCAGCAAAATCTACGTTTATGTCACAGCTCTGAGTACGTGCATTTTAAACAAACGCCATATAAAAGTTTGTTATTTTGCTTTGTTTTGGCTTAGTGTTGTGCAAAAAGAAATTCAGGACAATAAAATGGCGATTTGGTATTTCTATCTTTGTTTTTTTAATTTTATCGTTTGTAAAAAAATATGAAAAAAAAACTAAAAAACCTTACGGATTAACATACCGATATTATTGTCTAGGTAAAGATAGGATAATTAAAACACATTGCAAACGTTTACATATATTAGGGCTGGGCGGTCTTAAAAATTCATAATTGAACAGTGTAAAGTGCTGCTTTTTTGTTTTTTTTTTTTTCGTTTTTTGATAAAGGTTCAAAATCAAATTGAAAAAAATGGGTCATTTAAAACAAAAATTATCCCCTCGTTATAATTATAACACCGTTTATAATTTGATATTTGTAATTTGCAAATGTATTATTTTCTTTTTTTGCATATGTTTTAGATTTTTAAGAAATAATAATCATTGTGTACGAAATATTCCATTTTACTTTTCAACAGACTCTACTTTTTCACAAACTACAGGAAATCTTGACCAAGCATAGTGTCCACTACTAACTGTTTTTTAGAAAGTTTAGCCACAAAGCGTTTTTAAAGGTTTGCTGGTCTACTGTTTATGTTTTTTTAGTGTTATTGACCCCTTGCTATAAATCATACATAATTTAATATGTTTACCATTTCTATAGTAACCAATATTATTTTTTTCTGGACAAAGTGACCCAAACTGAATAATTCAAGGCCTTTATGTTTTTCTTGGTTATGTTGAGCGTACAGCATATTGTTTTTTATTTTTCTTATTAATTCGGTTATTTTATTTTTTTGTTTTTTTTGTTTATCTAAAAAGCCTTTTTGAAATATTTTTTTTTTATTGTTACAAAAACATAGAATTATTATAAAATATTTAGTTGTCTGATAGAAGCTGTAAGTTTTACCAGTGTTGTTATAATCATAAACTTCAGAAAAAAAGGGGGGGGGGGACTTCCCCCCCCTGGAAAAAAAAAATTCGCATGATTAAGGGTAGATGATTTGTTTGTCTTCCCTTAAGTAGTAAAAAAAAACACCATATAAAAATTCAGAAAGTGCAAAATTTTTGAAAAAATATTCCAAATAAGCAAATAGGTTTTCCTTTTCGTCTAAATGTTATTTTAAATTTTTAGCCGCCCCCGCAAAACGATCCTGATGACTGTTATGGCTAAATAGCGTCTTTATCCGTGTGTATAAAGGTTTTATCGCTGTCTTGCATTTATTTTTTTCAGTATATATTTTATAAAAAAAGACCAAGAAGCGGATTTCCTTTTTACTAGATTTATTGTTGTATTTGTGTGAAGTTTAAGTGTTTGTTTTACTTTTGTGTTTTATTTTGTATGCAATTGGTGCATTATTTTTGTTTTTTGTTTTTTCAAGCAGGTTTTTGATTTTTTTTATATTTTATGTAAAACATGCATTTTACAAACGTTTAAATGTTTTTGCTGGATTTTTAGACACAGGGTGGCAGATTTGATACAAAGAGGTTTTTAGCCTACATTAGCAGCTATAATAAGTAAAGGGTTTCTAAATATGCATTTTCATTTAATAGTTTTTGGGTTTTGTTTTCGTCGTAAATTTATACAATTAAACATTTGCTTTGCAATTTTGGTTATTTTACTAATGAATTTTTAACCTTTTTTTTTGTTGCAGCAAAAACAAATATCCCTTTTGGATGTCATATTTAAGCTTCTATACAGCCTTCTTCATATTTTTTTGTAAAAAAATGTTCTGCCATAAAAAAAAAATCTTTTGTTATACGCAGGCCTCTTTATTTACGAAAAAAGGGATTAATTTAAGGTATTTTATGTAAATAAAGATTTTTTTTTGACTGTGCTTCATGACAAAAATTTTAAGAAAAAAACTTCTAGGCATCGTTAAATAGTAATTTTTTAGATTTATAATAAAAAAAAAATCCTTTTTTGCAAAATTTTAAAAGAAAAAGAAGCTATTTTTAAAAAAAAACATATGTAACATATGCAGAGAAATTGCGCTATTGTTATAAAACATATAGATTGATATTAAATCTGTTAAAGCGAACACATCTATCAACTTATGATAACCTTGGATTGTATTTGTATAAAGCGATAAACTCATCCAATAACTGTAGATAGATACAAGGGATAAATAATAAACAAACAAACTGCATAAAAATTAAGTTTAACTATAGAAGTAATTACAAGAAAGTTTTTTGCGTATTTAAAAACAAAATTAATTGAAAGTTTTGGTTATTTTCTTTATTATTATAGTATAAAAACATAATTGCTGACGAGTATTTGATATATTATATTTACGTATTTGTAATTTTAAAAATGGCTGGCTTTTCGCCAGAAGTAATTTTTTTTACGAGATATAATTTTAAACGAGCTTTTATTTTTTTTTGTATCTCTTATAAAGCTTTAGTTTTTCTTTTTAAGTTGCCCCAAGAAAACTAAAAAGATTTCCTTTATTATTATTCGTCAACTATGAGCTAAATATAATGGTTAAATCAGCGCGAAGGCTTCGGCTGTTAGGCCTTGGTGGCATGTTTCTGCCAAGCTGCGCGACTGACTCTTTTGGTCGTTTGCTTTACCTGAAAATGCACAAGAGACGTTACATTAAACGATTCCTCTGACTATATGTTTGTTTAAGTGCAAGCATGCCAACATGTGGGTCCAAAAAAAAACCATTTTAAAAATTTCACTATATAAAAACAGTCTATACTGGTTAATACGACAATTAAAAGCAAACTTGCATTTTATATCAAAATACCATGGCATCTTTTAATTTAACATTTACTTTTGAAAAGAATTCTTTGCATGTTTTTACCTAATTCCTTTTTTTGCTTTTTTTGTCACCCGTGTATTTTTTATTATCTTTATCATAGTAGAAGATTTCAACGAACGTTCAACAAGCAAAGAAAACTTTTTTGTATAATTTAAGATTTTTAGGATTTTAAATACCCTATTTACGCCGTTAAACTGTTTTTGTCGTAGTTCCCGTAAAAAAGAAAGTCAAATAATAGCAAGTGTAGTTATTAAACCATTACGATTATGAGAAAAAGATCGTAAATATATGCCTATTGTTAAGGTATAATAATTTGATTTATTTTTTTGTTTTGAACATAAACTTTTGTATATTATATCATTTGGCCTATACTTTTAGTAGTTTTTTTTTAACCATATTAAACACTTTAGCTTAGCGTTATGTTTATTTATAAATTATCGGGTTTTTCTATTTTAAATTTGTTCTGTGTTTTTTAAATGGTCGAATAGATTTAATGTTTTAATTAAGGCTTATTCCACGTTTTACACCATGGTTGTTTTAGTTTTTGGGTAACGTAACCGTACAAAAAAACCCACGGGTTAAAATAAGCTATGAATATCTTGGTTTTTTTTTACTCAATGGTTATAGAACTACATGTTTTTTTTTAATTTCTATTTTTACGTAATTAATATACTAACGTAATATTCACAGCAATTATTTTTATCAAGGGGGTGGGGGGTTTTCAAAATTAAAAATTCAAAATGTAAAATTTACTTTTAAAATTTAAAAAATCTTTGATTTATGTGATTTTTAAATAATTACTATTTTATTATCCACTTAAAATACATTTCTTGCTTATATTTTCAATTTAAAGAATTACGATCCATAGGGATTTTACCACATGGTTCGCTTTTTAAATAAGTATCCTAATGGCTGAAACCATACCTCACGTAAAAATTTATAAAAATTTGATAAAAAAAATAGATCTTTAGTTTGGGTAAGCAATGCAAACCAACTCATGGCATAATTATCTTATTGGTGCACAAGTGCAAGAAAGCCTTGTTTTTTTTTTCTATAAGACGCCTTTGTTTCTTTGTTAAATTTATGTTTTTTTTTGCATCAGTTTTCTATTTTTTATTGTGTTTTTTTTCTTTATTTTACATATTTTTTTGTTTCGCATTTTTTCATATAAATTTAGGTATAAGCCATCTTGTTAGTGTAAACTTTTTTGTGTATATAAACTCGTTATCGATTATTTTTTATTTTTTGTGTTGTTTTCTCGTGATATAAGTTGGTTTTTTATTTGATTTTTATTTGTTTTTTTTTTTCTTCTTACAGTTTTGATATATTGTATAATTTGCTTTTTTTATTTTTTTTTATAGTTATTTTGTATGTTGTTTCGATTATTGTTTGTTTTTTATATTAGGTTTGTGTTATTATTTTATTTTATTTTTTGCATTTTGAAGTTTGTTATCTTGTGTTAGTAAAATACAAGAGTTGTGAGACCTCACTTGAGCATTCGTTATTTATTTTATTTCATTGCTTTTAGTTTTTTGTTTTTTTTTCCATAACAATACAGTGTGTCATTTTTATGTCATATTTTTTGTGTGTAATTCATTTTTTTTATACGCATGTTGGTTTTCTTGTAATGTTTTAAGATTTTTGGTTTTTTTTATTAGTTATTTATTATGGTTTTTACGAAGTTTTTTTGTTGATTTGATATTTTTCTTTATTCTTTATTTTTTTCTTTTCCCTCCTCGGTTGTCTTCTTTGTTTGTATTGTTTTCTAATAAATGTCAAAATTGTCAAGTTAAATTTATTTTTTTTGTTTTTTGTTTGTCGATTTTATTTTTTTCTTAGGTTCTAAACATATAGAAGAACCCAAAATTTTATAATTGTTACATTTCTTTTTTTGTGATTCTATTCTTATAAGGTACAGATTTATATTTGTCTATTCTTCGGGCTTTTCTTTAGATATGAATTTGTATTTTGTCTATTAAAAGTCAATATGAGGACTTTTTTTGCCTTTTTATATAGAATCTTAATGTTTTTCTTGTGTTCCTTTGTTTATTTGTTGGTTTTCTATTTGATTTTTTTTTTCGTCCCCTTCTTACAACGTAACTCATATCCTTGAACCAAGCTTTTATTACGCATTGTTTAGAATATTTTTGCGCCTTGCGTATTTGTACTTATTATAGTGTAAATCGTAGTATGTGCGGTTTTGACGTACAATAGACCTGCCGAATAATTTTTTACTGCGTTTTAATTTTATAAACTAGTTGATTATAAAGCTTTGATAAAATGATATTACTAATTGTTTACAGTTTCATTCTACAATACGCAAATAATATTTAAAATGTTAGACAGCTTACTAAGCTAGCCGTGCGAATAACAGCATGGAACATCATTCGGATAAGTATTTTCTATTGTTTAAATATATGATTTATTTTCCTGTCAGATTTTGCAAAAAATTAAAATCTCTTGTGATTTTTATCTTTAAATTTCATTTGGAAGATTGCGTAATGCCAATTTTTTTTGTATAAATGTTATATAGATATATATTTTATATACCTAAAATTAAAAAAACTAAAAAAATTAAAGAAAAAAGTAATAAATTTTAACAAAATTTAACGTTAAATTGGAAAAAATATTTGTAAATATTATAGATATTATAGCTATATTATGCTATTGTAATTCAAAAAGATTATATATTGCTTCATAAGTAATCGAAATTTATAAAACTTTACTTAAGTATACCACACCTAAAATGAATGTGTATTTAAAAGAACAAAATCAGAAAAAATACAGTTTTTATGTTTTGCATTTCTTATTATTTCTGCTCAAAATTCGGTGTAAATATATAGACTTTAAATATAAAACTTTCC
This sequence comes from Agrenia bidenticulata, assembly GCA_034694785.1. Classification (NCBI taxonomy): domain Eukaryota; kingdom Metazoa; phylum Arthropoda; class Collembola; order Entomobryomorpha; family Isotomidae; genus Agrenia; species Agrenia bidenticulata. The sequence goes on along the minus strand of JAQFYM010001356.1, from coordinate 19,383 downwards.
GAATCATGGAAAATATTTTCATATACAATTGTCTTAGGTATGGATTTTTTAGGGACGGAAATATTCAGTTAAGTTAAAAAACACACCTTTTTCCGTAAATGATATTTTCGAGCTTATATGGTTTTTACAATATTCAGTAGCTACAAAATCCATTTTTTTAATTCTTAGTTTTTCGATCTTAATATGTTCATTATTATCTATTTAAAAAAAAAATTATATTTTTAATTTTTTGAGTATTTTCAATTTTTGTAGAAACAATAAGAATACTTATCAATTTAAAAATTAATGTGCTATGTTTTTTATTCTATATTTTATGATGTTATTTTATCTTTATAATATACAAAAGCGAATCGCTTAAGCCACATGTATGTTTTAAAACGATAAGTATCCGTTTTTTTTTTACAAAAATTACCAAAATACTTAAAAAATAAAGAATATAAAAATTCTTTTTTTTAAATAGATAATAAAAAAGATATTAGTAACGATCCATTGCATGATCAAAAAAAAAATACATTTTATAACTATTGAATATTGTAAAAACAATCAAAGCTTAAATATATCATAAGCGTAAAAAAGTGTGTTTTAAAACGTAACAGTACATTTCCTTCCCTAAAAAAACAAAACCTAAGATAATTGTATAGGAAGATATAATCCATGATTCGGAAAGTTTTATATATGAAATCTATATATTTACACTGAATTTTGAGCAGAAATAATGAGAAATGCAAAACATAAAAACTGTATTTTTTTTGTTTTTATTCTTTTAAATACACATTTATTGTAGGTGTGGTATACTTAAGTAAAGTTTTATACATTTTGATTACTTTTAATGCGATATTAATAATCTTTTTTAATTACCATATCTTAATATGGAACAAATATTTAAAATATTTATAAATAAATATATCTATTTCTAATTTTTTGTTAAATTTTGTCTAAAATTATTACCTTTTTCTTTAATTTTTTTATAGTTTTTTTTAATTTTAGGTATAAAAAATATATATCTATATAAATTTAATACAGAAAAATTGGCATTACGCAATCATCCAAAAAAAGTTTAAAGAAAAAACGACAAGCGATTTTAATTTTTTGAAAATCTGACAGGAAAATATCTTATATATACACACAAATGAAAAAACTTATCCAAATTTTGTTCCATGCTTTTTTATCTACGGCTAGCTTAGTAAGCTGTCAAACCTTTCGTTTATATTTTTTGCGAGTTGTAGAATGAAACTGTAAACACTTAGTAAAATTATTCTGTCAAAGCTTTGAAATCAAATAGTTTTTACGATTAAAACGCAAAACCATATTATTCTACAGGTTTATTGTACATCAAAACCGCACATACTTGATTTTACACTTTATTAAGTAAAAATACGCAATGCGCAAAAAAGTATCTAAAATAAAGGCGTATATCAAAGCTTTCTGTGCTTCTTTATTCATTTTTGTTATTTTTTGTATTGCAACAATTTTTTTGTCGATGAACACATAGAGTAAACATATTTTAAATACTTCCCTGGTCTTTTCATCAATAATCGAGGAATTGGTTTTTACACAACTTTTTATTGCATCAGATAAATGAACGTACATACTAAAGGACAAATGCAAAATAAAAACAAACAATTAAATTTATATAAAAAACTTACTTATAACTTATAGAATCATTTTTCACGGTTGCTTTTACGCCCAAACATACACAACACATTATTATCTATCTCATATACTGATTTTGACACTTTATGCTATGTTTTCTGCCATATTTGACCATTTTTATTTTTTTTCCAGCTTTTTAAAATTCAAACAAAAAAAAATCCGTTTTCTTATCTATTTGTAGCAAAATACAACAGTTTTATTATGCTACTTCTGTTGTATTTTGCTACCCGTAAAAAAGCAAATAAACAATAAAAAAATAACTACGTAACACATATGTGCAAAATTTATAGATTTATAGAATACACATGGTTTTTTTGTACTAAAAATGTATTTTTGTGCATTTATGGACTTTTTTTTTGTTTTTTTAAATACTAATTTGGGTTTAAATTGCATATTTTACATACAAAATACTTATTTTGTTGTTGGGTTTTGTTATTAGTACTTTTTTGCGATATTTGTGTAAAAACGCATTTCTTTTAGTTTTTGTGGAAATAAAAAAAGCTGCCATATCTGAAGTTTTTGCAAAAACAATATTAGAGATCTGTTTTATTCACCCAAATGTTTTTTTTTATGTTTTTATGTAAAATGGAAAAATACAACAGGGGCAGAAAAATACAACGGGTAGCAAAATACAACAGTAAAACGAGCTGAAAACCGAACCCGGTTATTTTTCGATTTAAAAAGGCCTAAAAAAACTTGTGCTTGAATAACAAAAAATAATGCGGTTGAGTAACTAAGCTGTATAAGCAAAAAGTTTTTCGGTATTTTTCATGTAGAAAAGCGCGTCGAGTATAATCTTATCCAAAATGCTGCCCAAGTTACCACTTTAATATACAAATAACATACCGAATGTTTTATATTCGTTGTAAAAAACAGGTTTATGATGCTTTTAATACAGTAAAATTTAGCCAGTTCAAATTTTTTGTTATTATAAAAGTATTCTTTACATGTAAAGAAACTTACAAAATTTAATTATAACTTATTTATATTTTTAACTATCTATTAGGTAACTCCGAATGTTTTTTTCAACTATCTCTTACGTATAAAAAAAGAAACGCAGTGAACAATTTGTACATTTATTTACTTTTTAATATCGAACTTGATTGCATAACACCGTAAAAACCGTAAAATTACAATAAAACAGTGAAAAACATACTTCCCTAGTAATTTTATGGCGTTTCTGGTATTAGTCAAATACATTTTTGTAACAATCAGTTCTTGAAGCACTACAATTTTATACACACTTGGGCAATAGGCGTTTTGTCACTGTAAAAACATGTCAGGACATGTTTTTGCAAGAAACAGGCTTATGCGTAAAGTATAAAAATACTGTTTTTTGTCAAAAACTTTTTGTCTAAAAACTATTTTTGATTAAACCAGCTGCGCCGTTAATTTTATAAAAACCTGCATTGAAAATAAAAAAAGAAACCAACCCCTATCAACCACAATTGCTATTACAAAATTCTTGACAGATCAAATGATGTATTTTTTGCAGATGGTCGCACTTTGCGGCATTTATTTTCTAACCCACACATCACAAATTTTGAAAAACCAGGCTAAAAAAATTAAACTTCCAAAAACAAATCTTGTTATATTTAGTAACACATTCTTAAGGCAGGCTAAAAAGATAAGCATTTACGTGTAAGCAATGCACGGCTATTTCTTATAAAAAGAAACAGAAAACATATCAGAATTACTTGTGCAATTTTCTGTGGTTCCACCAATGGTAAATCACAAAAATGCTATATAAAAACTGTCCTTCATGTTGAGGCTTTTAGAAGAACGCGTTTTTTTAACACATACCGTGCATTTTTGAAATAGAGCACGATTAGAATTTATTTGACAGGCCCGTAAGAGGTGTGCACGTTATTTGCAACAGCAATACAATAGTCTGCCCTTGTTTTAATTTCATGTCTTTTTTATAAAGATTAAAATTTATTCTATACAGAATGCAATTAAAAAATGCGAAAATTTTACCTACAGCTAGTAAATATTGTATTTTATTTTACCATCAGCCACATTTTTTTCTACCCTCCGTAAATGACACAGAAAAATCAGACAGAAAAAAACTTTTTTTTTATAGAAAAGAGTTCAGACTCATTTACTATACTTACATTGTTATTTTGCAGTCATTTTTTAGAAGGCAATAAATATTTGAATTCTAAAGAATGGTATCAAAAAAATGTATTAGATGCATGTGATATACAGTTCTACTTAGATTTTTTGATGTAAAAGGAGCAGATGAATACATTTTTTAATTTTGTCAACCTTAAATTCCCTCAGCAGAAGTTTCACAAAATATTAAAGAGATTTATTAATATTAATGTAAAACACAACTGAAAAAATCACCTATATAGATCGCGCCGCGAAATTTTGCCGTCTTTACCCATGCTGTGAGATATGCATGAAAAATGTTATGATTTTTATTTTAAAACATGCAAGAGTTTTTGCAATCGCCAACTGACGATGATTTTAACAGCATTATTCAAAGTTCTAAACAGTAACGTGATTTACAAGGGCTTTACTTTCGATCAATGACACGCATGTAAATTTAAAATTCGTAAAAAATAACAAATCTCAATATTATGGCTAAAACGTATGACCAATCTCGTACTTTTCAACCGGAAGTAACTTTATTGTGGTTAAAAATAATGTTTTTGGTGGTTTTACCGATCAAGTCTCGACTTCTGGATATCTCTACATCATAACGGTCTTTTTAGAGAGATAATCTTTCTAAGGAATACAACATTGTAGCCGATACAGCTACTTCGAGTGCAAAAAAACTAAAAACCATTTTACGGGAAAAAATGGTGTACAAAAAATATTAAATAAGGTATTTTGCCGGCAACGATAATAATAGAATGTCTGATTAAAGAATGTAAATAAAAATTTTTAGATGTGGGATAATAAATTTGTTGGTGGTGAGTCTGTTTTTGTATTCAAAGTTTTTTGTTTCGTGTTGGGCTTTTTTTAATTATTTATAAACTGAATATAATTAAATTTAAATAAATTTGGGTTTTTAATAATTATTTTAAATTATTATTTTACTTTTAAAAAAATTCTTAAGCAAATCATTATCTTCAATAACATTTGTCTGTTGAGTTTGTATTTTCTCTTCTATTGATAATTTTGCATCGCTGTTGCTACCATATTCGTTATTCATATCGCTTTCTATCTCGATAATTTATTTACCTAAACATTAGTATAGCATAGTATAAGAATAGCATTTTTCTACATTAAAGTAATTTTACTGGTAGCTTCCTTAGCATTTTGTTTGTATTTGTTACTTTGCACACTTCATCAGACATGTTCTCAGTATTAATATTTTTCGTAGGCGTAACGTGATCTTTTCCGGGAAACAAAGATGGGAAGACTCCCTGGTATTTCCACTTATTTTGTGCTGATGACGTGTTCGGTGTATTTTTTTAACCTTGTTTATTTTGAAGTAACCGTTATATTTTGTTCTTGTTTCTTCTAGTTAATCCATCTCCAAGTTTTTCTAAAATAATTTACCATTTTTTAGAGAGAAATGACCCGTATCGATCAGGCACGTAGCCAAAAATCAAAATTAGAAAAAAGAGGGTATTTTTGCAAAAAAAATTAAACAAAAAAGGTAAGACCTTTTTCACCCGAACATAAAAGTGCATTGAGACAAACAAAACAAATATATATTTTCGTAAAATAATTTATAATCATAAACCTTACAAAAAAAGACGGAAAGGGGGTCTTCCTAGGTACGGGGCCTTTCTTCCTACGGGGCTGGTCTCACTGGTTCTTACTAAAAATCACATAAAAGTTTTTTATACAGCAAAGTTTGCTATATTCTCTTGTCTTCTGTATGTATCTTTGGTTTTGTTTTATCGAAAACCTCTTTTATTATGGTTTTCATATCAGACATGTCTATTGGAGGCTTTTTACTGGATTCATTACTAGAAGCGAATAAGGTATGTATTTATGCCGTTTGTATGACAAGTGGATGGGTTTTATAGATACATATGATAAGTATGCATAATATTTGTTTGTCAGCTGTTAAGAAAAAAATGTTTTTGATATAATGTACTTTTTCCGGGTAGTATTCTAGATAATAGAATGGAATTTATTTGTTTCTCTATGTAACCTTCACAGTGGTTGATATCGACACAGCCGGAGAATTGTATATTTGTGCGCTGTATTGTGTTTTTTTGCTGCTGTGGGCCTATAGTACCTGTTATTTTTTTTACTTTTTAGGTTTTATGCCGTCAATAAACTTCTTGTCTTATTTATGCTTTTCTTCCATGTATACGGTACCAAGAAAACGTGTAATCGGAAGAAATAGTATTTTTTACACGGCGTACCCATGTATAAAAAAATACCTACAGGTTTAATGTTTACATATGGGTAAATATAATTACAGCTAGTATGAAGTCAAAATAGAATAAACGACCCATGGGTAAAAATAAATACATTTAAATACAAATAAGTACCCATGGGCAAATTGGCCTTTAAAATTAGGTTCTTTTTATCTTTGGATATATAAAAACAAGCCCTTAGAGAAAACTGTCGCGATAAAAAGAACAACCAAAAAAGGTAACAAAATAAAAAATATTAACAAATAAATAAAAATAACAAATCAAAACATGCACATAAAAAAATCTCTTTATATACTATTTTCGCCTTTTTTTTAACTGAGACTTTATACGACTAGTATAAAGTATATATTTATATTATGAAATATCAACATTGACTTATAGCACATTTACTCCTTTGTATTTGTTATACAATTTATTTATATTTTACTATTGCTAGTTTACCGCTGTTGAAATTTGCATTAATGCCGTATACCCCAAAACACAATCTATCAGTATCTATATGCCAGAATGCAGCACGCATTTCTGTCTATTTTTTTGTTGTTCATATTTGATAGGCGAAGTGTAGTTTTCGGCAAAGTTTCTATGCCCGGTTTAGTACCAAAACATCATATTTCAAACGCCGAAACTTTTATTGTACCTATTTAAGGTAATAAAGAGGCAAACTAAAATAAATACAAGGTTGTTGTTACTAGTATTTAGCTACGTGACAACTCACCTCTGTTGATTTTACACGAAACTCGACTTAGCATAAAACAGGAAAACTCGAAAGAAAAAAAAACTTAAAATTAGAGGATTTTTTACTAACCCTACCCCTACCCCTTGCCCATAACTTAGCTTCTAACCCCATAAATCACTTACCCTTAGATTATTCAGATTTCAACGTTCCTACTCCAACCCCAGTCCCCGGTTTCACTAACCCTCTCACCCCCTTCTCCTTTGGCGAGCTCGACCTTGATTCATAGTCGATTCAAGGCCTATGGCCAAAAAAATGCTTGCTGGCAATTTTACTTACTCTTTTCGCGTAGGAACGATTTACCATTTTAGGAAATTTTAAAATATAATAAATTGCTCAATTTTTCGGAGTTTTGAAATTCGGCGTTTTGAGACGGATCGACTTTGTATTGGCAATGTTACATTTTAGAGCACAATAAATTTCTTTTTTGTCTTTAAATAGTGCATTTCTTAGAAAAAGTACGTTTTGCCTGAAAAGCGCACTTTGCCGGTAACATATTAAGGGTACGGTTAAATAGTAAATCTGTATAATAAAAGGTACTAATAAAAGAAAAACTTTTATTAATAAGCCTGTAAGTCTAGCATGTGCTTTTTTCATGACTTTTCGGTATTGTAGAAACCAAGTTACTTTTAAAAAAATTGAAGCGCTCACAGCCTACTTGTTGCGACGTAAATGGATGCCTACAATACATGCAACAGTGTTGATTCAGACGTTGCATTTACATTAATGAATATAGAAATTTTTTACATAGAAAAAAAACACAATTACAAATCTAGTATGGAAAAGATTTCAGATAGGGGTTCGTTAAACTTTAGCTTTTATAAATGGCTTTTCTTGTATAATATTTAAGTACCATTTACCAAAGTCAATTTATTGTGAGGCGTGATTTTATTCTCGCAGGCTTCGAACCCAACTCATTTTCTCTTCATTTTTATATATGCGTAACACGCCCAGTTTTGCTCAAGGGAACTTATGTGATGGGGGTCAACATAACTCAACTAAAGGACCCAATAAAAAGGCGGGAAAATCAAAATTAAACAACAAAAAAAAAGAAAAAAAAAGATGGCAACGCACAAATAAGGACAAATTTTGCTAGTTAAGATACATTTATGTATTGTTTTCTTATACTTTATTCATATTACTTCCATACCTATTTCGGTTCAACTATGACCTTAAATTTATCTTCTTATAAAACACGTAATATTCTTCTGTCTACAAATAAATCCAACTTAAGTCCGGTAAAAATTTTTACACGTCGCTTCCTTTTCATCACGAACTTTTCTAACCTATAATATTCAAATTGTATACAAATAATGTAAAAGTACGACATAAGGCATTTCTCAAGCCGTCAATAGCAAAAGGAAAACGGGGGTAATATTAATCTTGATTTGACATGGCTATGATTTCATAACTCATACGGAAAATATGTATTTTTTTTATATCACAAAAAAAAGTTTGCCAAAATATTCAAAAAAAAAAGTTTTTTAAAAAGAAGGAAATGATATATGGAAATAATTTAATCCGGAGTTCCTGAACATTTGAAGTATAATAAAATGTCAAATCTATCAAATATTTATAAAAATTCTAGCTAAACTGTTGTTTTTACTTTAGATATATAAGTTTATTTCTGTGATTTGTCGGAGTAAAGCCTGGAGTAGGTAAAAATGCATCCTGATGATGATCCCCTAAAAAAAAAAATTGAATCGCTGCAATCGAGGCCGCATCAAAATCAGTTTGAACTACAAGGAAGAAAAAGATACCTTTTACGTGCAATATTTTTTATGTATTTTCCTTAGTATTCAGTTTGCTTTTCAACTATCATTAAGGCAAATATGACGAGAAAAACATTATTTCCTTGTATAAATGACACATTGTATAGCTAAGTATGTGGTTTAAAGACAACAAAAAATGTCACATCTACATCACCTATGGTTGTGTGCATTACCGGTTCAACTGATCAGAAACTATAAATATAACAAACATACTTTTACTGTCATCAATACCCATTTTTTCTATTGATCAGGTCCAAAAAGCCTCCCAAAGGATGAAGGGGTAAAGGGGGGTTTTCTTTTAGCTTTTTAAAATTGAACCCCGTTTTAGGCACTTGTTTATAATTTATACCATAAAAAAAGTATGAATATCGGTAATAGATAAATCTTATAGCATGTAGCTGTTTATTTATAATTATATTGCTATGACCAGATTTGAAGTTTACGTCACATGAGGACTCTGATCTTTGTTAGTTGTGTTTGTGTATTTACAAACTCTTAAAGTATTTTTGGCGTTGCGAAAAATCTCAAATATAGATTTTTACAGATAAAAAGGTTGCATTTTAATAAAACCTTTATTTGCAATATTTGTTATATTACTAATGTTTATGTACAGATTACGCAAATACAATTTTGAAAGCTTAATTTTAATAAAATAAGCGAAAAAAAAAAATTATGGCCGTCAGAAAACATTAATCAAAAATTAATAAAAAAATTCATAATGTGTAAGAAAGACATGTTTTGATAGGTTAACAGGATAACTTTAAAACAATTTATATGTGTCAATAGACAAGGTTAGTGCCGAGTTTGTATCTTGGATTGCTTCATTGACTTATCAGTTACTTTTTTATAATCGCTAAAAGACTGTTTTTGTACCTTAGCACACTAAACATATACTTTTAAACTGAGGGTTAGCAGTCATTGTTGTTTTGTGTGGTATCCACATTTTTTGAAATGTAAAAAAAAAAACTTTTTTTGTTTTTGTTGTCAATATGCAAACATAAAAAAAATTTGTAAAAAAAATCAAATTTACTGAGTGCTGTTGTGCTTGAAAATTGTAGTATGAATATAAAAAAGTTTTAAATAAACCAATATGCCAGCAAGATTTTTGTTTTTGACTGAGATTGTGTAAATTTCATTGCAATGATTAGAATACATGTAGAAAATACAAAAGCTAAAGACAAAAGTATTGCTTGAAATTAGCTGTTAGAAAATCGTGCTTGTTGCGTAAATCTTTTAAGTTGCACGCAAGCCAATAAAAATACTTTGTATTGCATTTTTTGTATCTATTAAATGTTTTTATAATTTTGAACCCTTCAGATGGTTTATGTTACACAAGTCTTAGCTCATTGCAAAAATTTAACAAAATTTGCACTTTAATTTGTAGCTTCTTTTCTTTACAAAACATAAGGGTGACTTTCGTTTATGTTTCATCTAAACACCCTAAAAGTTTGGGTTTAGGATTTGAAACATGGCAACACAAAGTAAATATATTGCCACTATGTAGTAAAAAAACGTAGTAAAACTTGTTTATGGTTGCAAAACACAATTCGAGTTTTTTTCTACTAGCGTTTACATATTTTTATTAGTTTTATAACTACTGGTGACAAAGGTCCGTTTCTCTTTTTTTACGGTATGCGCTGAACACAGGTGATATAATTAAAATCAACATGTTTATTTTTCTAATTACCATTTTGCGTTGTTTTCGTTTCTTGCAAACCCCCTTTTTTTTGAATTTATCACAAGAGGACATTAATACAATCCTGTTGACAAGTGGTGTAGATTCATCAGGCTGATATGCTATAAAAGAAAATGTATCCACATCCATTATTATAAGCAATTCTGAGATCGAAAAATCCATACCCGAAATGCAAAACGAATCTGACATTCCCTATTACATTGGCGCGGAGATATCAATGTATTCCCACATAAAGCAGTTTACGCATTAAGATTTTTTTTTACTAGTGAGTTAAAAACATACATATGCGCAAGAATTTTCATGAAGATCGCACAAGTAAAAATGCAAACTGACAGTAGGAATGCGTAAGTGCATGAAAATGAGGTTGAGGTATTTATTGGCATTATTTTTTATTTATAAAAATAAGATAGTTAAATAAAGGATTATTTGGTCGAAAAATGAAATTGAATTTACAATATTTATTTCAAGGAAAATGACAAGAAATAGGTATTTAAATATTACCGGTAAGTTTTTCTATTTCACAAAAAGATAGAAACCAAGATGGAAAAATCATAAGACAGCCAAAAATTGTAAATTGTATAACACCCTCATAAAAATCAACTTACAATCCTGCGAAGCACGTATTTAGTGACAAACCCAAAATGCAAGTATATTAAGCGTACTAGAAAACTTGTTTATTGCCCAGAAAACCACCTAAATTTATTATAATAATTCTCGTATATGTTGCTCAAGTACATCTATCTCCTAGATAATCAAATTTGCGGTGCAATTTAAACGTTTGTCAACATAGTTACGCGCTTACTAAAGAACAAAGCGGATGTATAGAATAGTAAAAGTGGAAAATTTATATAATTACATAGAATTGTTAAAAAATCTTCAGGAAAATAAAATTCATACAAATGAGACAAAAAGGCATCATCGTATAGTTCTTTAAACACATATGTATAAATATAAAAAAAAAGATAGAAAATGTTATGAGGTACAAAATGGCATACTTTTTTTTTTTGATTTATATACACAAAAAAGTGCATTTTATTCCTACAGTACATAGAGCAAAAGTTGATACAGTTAAAACATCCCAGTAGACCAAAAACCGAATCACTAAAAGTCCCGAAATCTATTGTTAACCACAGGAAACCCAACGCGATTATAAACATCAACACATACATAAACATCTAGGGCGTCTTAACCTATCGGGTTCATACTTCAATACTATAAAATCAACTAAATAATAAAAGCAGAAGCTTTCAAAAAACACGCTGGAACAAATATTGCATAATTCATATTTTATTTTGGGCTAAGAAAAAGTCTTAAAGAAATCAAGAAAAATATTTATAACATAAATGAGTAGTCATTATAGCAATTAACCCTTTTTTTTTAATTTAAGCACCTCTGTGATTTATAAGAATATAGCAGAAAATGTTATATTCGTAATAATGCACGTATAAGAAAAGACACGAATCACTACAGCTATAACTGCAATACCATCTTCATTTACATGCCTGTACATAAGCTTACCACAAATTAAGTTCGAACACTAAAGTGTAATTTTATAATGGTAGATCGCAAAAGAAAATGATATAAAATGTCTTAAATCAAAAATACCCAATAAAAATTTTGGGCACTACTAAAAAAGATATGTTGCCTAGTAAGAGATATAATTGCCATTTAATTACAGAATCGAGTGTCCACATAAAATTTTTTCTTAATTAAATACACGAAAATCATCGCTCAATGCGCTTATACTCATAAATTAAAATGATAAAAAAGATCATAAATGCATAAAAATAGTATCTTACTAATTACACTTTATGTAAAATTATCATTGGTATAGTCTGCATACCTGTAACAAAATACAGACAGTTAAGTAATTTATAACGCTATAATATATTTCACATGCTTTAAAAAAAAAATTTAAATGACAAAAATTACCGTATACATAATTCAATAATCGTCATTCTGTGTGTTACGAATTACATATTTAGTGCTTTTGTATGTGTATATTTAGTTATTAGTTATATCTTTTACATGCACTTTTGACATCTCGTCAGTCTAATTATTTTTCCTATCTCTCAGCAAATTGGTCTCGTCGTATGATTATGTATGCAATATATGTAGTATGTCTATACATTAATAAGTATTTGTTATACGTTTCAAGTATTAGAAATTATTTCTGGATGACCTTAAGCATGTTTTTCACTCATTCGTGTCGTCAATCCATTTGACTTCATTTTACAGCATGCTCTGCGGAAAAATTATAATAATGGTATGTGGACGTCTGTGGACATCATTTAACATATAGTTTATCCCTTTTTATTAGTTTTCTATATTTAAAATCATCATTGTAGTGTACGTGTAACAGCATTATTCTCATATCCATGGTTTCGTCTATCAGTCTAAATATATAAAAGAAGACATTAAAAAAGCGGATAATAACGCAATTTAGTCACCAGCAGTTAAAGCAGATAAATTAAAAAAATGAACCAAAAAATGGTAGTTGATAAATTTTTATTGGTAAATGATGCTTGTTTACATTTTGGTGCTTTTTATTGTAAATAGAAGTTTTCATTTTTTATGTTTTTTCGATTGTAGTATTATATTATTTGGTATGCACAATAAAGCAAATCTTTTTTTTGTTAGTCTTGGGATATAGCCAGTAGTGCATTTTATGATTTTTTTTTTTTGAAATCCGGATACCCAAGTCGCAGAAACGCAAAAATGGCTAGATATTGCTATTTAAGTATAATTAAGGCTTACCAAAATTTTATGCCAACCCCCCGTCCAGAAAAATATTACGATATCTGCCCTGTATATAGCATATTGTGTTAACGCCTTTTGTAAGAACCCGATCGTATTTTTTTCTGCGATAAGGGGGATATAAAAAATTTTCCCCCGGGCCCAGTTTGTCTTTGGGAGGCCCTGCAGGTCCATATTATAAATAGAGTTACTAAAAAAGCATTCGTAATGAAAGACTCTAGTTTACGCGTAGGAAAAAGTCCAGTGCAAGAGTCTAGTATTTTACTTTTTCTTTGTTTATATTTTTCTGAAAGGTTTTTTTTTTTCGAACCGTTTAACATTTGAATATTTGTGGACTTAAAAACTATTGCTATAGTGCTATGTTTTGACGCAATATTTTACCAACAGATTTCATTAGATGTTTAAGGGTTTTTCATACACATTCGTCGTGGTTAGAAACATGAGTTATAATTTTGTAAAAAAAACATTTTTTATTTCGTCTGATTAAACATACAAAAGAAGATGCTGCCGACCAATAAGTAATATATAGACATCACCAACATATCTTTGTGGATGTGTTGTCTAAAAAACCATATTCGATTATATCTTATACACTTGCAGGGTTATTTTTCTCAGCCTTTATTACATCGGTTTTTTTTCTGATCATTTTGAAGGTGGAAGTTAATTATAAAAAAAATTATCGCGCAATGGACTGTAAGATGTAAAAGAAGTGTATGCGATTGTTGTGTAATGAAAAAATACAGATATATTGCTTTGTTAATTATGCACATTTTTTTTCCTGCTGGCTGTTTCAATCTTCAAACAAAAAAAAAATTACAAGCTAAAGCTGTATACTACAATACGATTTTATTGCAATATGAGTTATATTCTTTTAAAATTGCGAAAATACGTATCGGTCGCAAAAAACTAGATTATTTTAATTTTATGAAGAAAATAAAAACAAATTGTACAATATGCAGAGTTTGTAGGCAAAAAAAAAATAAAATAACAATTATTTATTATTTACAAAATTCTAAATATAAAGCATTTTTTTTTATTTTTTTTATTAAGATAAACTGTTTTTTTAAAACCCGCCTATGTAGATCATAATTGTAGACTTGTATAAAAACTAGAATATTTTAAAATGACCCTCATGCTTATTAGCTGATTTTATTATACCACATTTATTTTAAATAAATGCTGAGGTCAGAAAAACTGATTACCAGAACCTCTTTTATACAAAAAATGTTTTTTGAAAGGAAAACTTATTTATTAATATGTGACGATAGAATTTTTCAAATTATACATTTGTATATATAGCATATTCTGCTGTAACAAACATAAAAAAAAATTAGTTATTCTATAAATATAAAAGTTTAGTATTTTTTCACTGTGTGTACAAGCTACATTGTCAAAATTTAACACAACCTAATAAATATTTTTACGTTATTTTAATCCTTGAGATAATTTTATTGCTACTTGATACCAAAAAAAAAATAGATAATATTTTTTTATTTAGGCATAAAATATTTTTTTTTATTCAAAACATTTTGCGGTCTAGGAATCAGGTCTACTATAAATAGGCTTTTGTCGTGCAAGATAAGTATTAGTTGTACCGTATTACCCTTTGCTTAAGCGAACCCTTGTCGAAGCACAATAAACCGTAAATAAGTAATATAATTATAGATTAAAGATAAGAATGAAGAAATGAAAAACAAATATTTTGAAAATAATATAGAAAATAAAACAGCAAAAAAAAAAAAAATCAGCATCTTTTGTTTGTATTTACCCATTGTTTATTCCCCCTGATATATGTATTGCATTAAATATGTTTCTACACGTTTCTAGTAAGTTTTGGCCTCACCCATCTTTAATACACATAGATAATCAAAACTATTTTTTAGTGTTAAAGTCGTATATAGTATCAAATGACCTTTGTTCTATAATTTCTTGTTTAAAAAAGGCATTAAATCCTAAATCAATTGGCAGCAAATATCCTGTAAGTCCACTGGGAAAAAACCCAACAGGTATTGTAGTGCATGAGAAGCATTTAAACAGAAGAATAGGAATTTTCGGTTATGGAATCCAATATTTGGCAAACTTTTTTATAATTATTATTATTTATTTATGGCTTTTATACATTCTCTACCCAAAACATCATACCCATTTTATTATTCCACCCATTTTCCAGCACTGTTTACAATATTCCAAGCGGGTATACATTGTCACTTTCTATATATTCTTGTGCAATTCTGACATATGGCTTCCCCTTATTAAGAATAAGTGGCTGTTTTTTTTTGTTCCTTCATTTGTTTTGCGTAAAAACAAATGTGATTCTAGGTAAGCAATTTATGATCTAATTTGACTTGATTTGTAGCCTTAATCATGCATGCTCGTTGTAGGCTGTATTATACTCTCTACTTTCTGTTTGGTCCATATTAATATAAATTTTTCTTGGCTCTTGTCTTTCTATTGATATTCATCTATTTTTAAAAAATATTCATATGTGTAGATAAAGCAAACTCACTATGTTCAACTGATCTTTTAAAACACCGTATTATTAGCACGTTTCTGTTCAAAAATTTATATATATATTTCTGTTGAACTAGTAAAATCTAAAATTTATATGCATTATTAACGCAGCCAAGCTTTTTTTTTTACCACTTGTACAATATAAAACTTTTTTTCATGATTTCTTGATAATATAAATTCAGGCAGTTATTCTTCATTAAAACTATATTCTGCTTTTCGTCCCCGATGTGTCGTCTATTTCGTTCTTTTTACCTCTTAATATTTATGTTAATCGGCGTATCATCGACCTCTCATTAATGGATGAATACCCTTATATGCTTTGTAATGGATATCTTTAAGTTTTAAGGACTTTGATTTTTTTAAATTGCTAGCTTATCGGATATTGTATATCTTTTTCCTAATGTCGGCATAATATAGGGTTATATTAAAACGTTTTTATTGCTGCTACAAAGAAGTTGTGGACTATTAGATAGAATTATGTTTGTGTAAATACCGTTAGTTCGTTTGATAAAATTAAAACATAAAAATAAATAAAAATTCAAAATTACAAACATGTGATGCTCCTTTTTTGTATTTTTTATTGTTGGTAAACCATGCTTTTCCCAGACTTTTTTTGTACTTAAAACCTAAGCATATTTATATAATATGATTATTTTTACAAAAAAAAAATAGTATTATATGTTAAAATAAGTTACCTTTGCACTTTATACTTAGGGACTGGATTTTCGAGTGGACAAGCAGATATACGAAAATGTGTATATAGTCATGACAGACTGTAAAGTACTAGCTTTTGCAATTTACCCTTTCGATTTTAATGTTAATTTGTCAGTCAGTGCGACTGGAACTTTTTTCGACTTTTATGTTTTTATACAACTCATAAATAGACATTTCAAAGCCTAAAATATGTATACTTGAACAACGAAAGTATGTCCATACTGAGATCCTTGATTCTAATATACAAGTAATATAATCCTGTTAACTTTAAAATTTTTTTTTTATTATTATATGTAAAAGATAGATTGAGAAGATTATGTATTTTTGTTCATCAATAAATCTTGCGCTATTTACTTTTTTTAAAAAATAAATATTAAATACTACAAATTTAAGATAACAAGGAAAAAAGGAATAGTTTGTATTTATTATTTTGTTTGATATAAATCTACTAAAAAATATCTACTTTCAATGGTTAATTTCTGCCTCTGCATATTAAATATTCTTCTATATACCAAAAAGATCTGTCGACGCACACTGAAGTACATGGTGCAAATAAATATGTGTTTTGTCCCTTTTTGCTTTCGGTTAATAATTCTAAAAAACACAATATATGGATTTTATATAAATGATGTATTTATATATGTTAATATATCAGACAACGTAATTTTGTTATTATGTCAATTATATTGCTTTTTTTGCGGCGCAAACTTTATCCATTTTATTCTAGCTCCTTTTATAATATTGTAAGCCATGAAAGGCTTTTGCAAAATCTTAGCTCTTATTCTTTTCTATTTGCATTGTAAAAGGTGTAATAATATTAACTATTTTTTAATCATCTCTTTTATAAAACCCCCAATGACTACATAATTCGAATACAAAAGTATTACAAAATCCAACTAAGTGCTTCATCTCGTGCGAACTGGATAGTAAGGTACTGTAAATTAGTAATTTTGTCAAAATATTTTCTGATTTGTAGAGATTTTCACTTAAAATCTCTTTTAAAATACCACTAATCTATCCAGCTTTTTGGGTAAAGGTGTACAATAGGCGTGGCGTTTCTGATTGTCCGTCCAAATTGTTTCGAACAAAATTGTTCTGGGCCAAACTGTCCCGGACCAAACTATCCTAAACCAAAATAACCCTCACTAAAATTCCGTAGAACGAAAAAAATTTAGTAAAAGGCTGATTTGAATCTTCCACAGGGCTATAAAATTTCCTCTTGCGTAAAATCGTCTAGAAAAAAAAAACACAAAATTTAAATATAAAAAAATGATCCAATGGAAATAAAAAAAGACAAATACTAAAACGCAAAGTTAGTTAGAGTATGGTACGTATTAGGGTAAAGGTTAGGGGTAAGTGAGGTTAGTAAAAACAGCATGAGAAAAAATAAAAACGGACAAGTGTTCAGTTTAATTTGCAATTTCCGTTTTAAATATATATTTTTTTGATTTTTAAAAAAGTTTAGTATATCATAGTTTGTTAGTGCTAAATGTGTCTGTGACGATTTAGGCCAAACTCTTTCTTGTTCTTTGTGCACGAATTCACGTGCAACCGTTTTTTGGTACGATTTTGAAACGGGAAAACTCGGTCTGGGACAATTTGATCCGGGACAATATAGGCGAAATAATTTGGGGCTGAACCACAATGGGGAGGCCAATATTACAAAAAAACATTACCCGTAAATCGTTATAAGTAAAAGGGAAGACGGGGGGATATGCTTGGCGGAGGCAAAATTTAGAAAGAACGAGGTAATAAAACATAAACTTTAAAGATGTTTTTTTTTTAATTTTAGATTCGATTGAAGAGAGAAAAAACGGAGGAAAATATTTCTAATAAGAACAAAGAAACTGTAAGGCTATTAATTGAAAAATGACAAGTAAATGGGCATTAAACCACAAAAGATTAACTTAAAAGTAAAATTGTGGATAAAACGTTAAATATATATAAAAAATCACAGTAAGTCTATTTGGAAAAACTATTAATATGTATCACAATGTAACAAATAATATGTAAAAGAAAATTAAATACTGATTTATAATAATCTGTCATTAATTTACACATTTTGACGTCGGTTTCCGAGATTTTCGGGTTTAAAGGCTGACCTTATGTTTAGTCATATGTGCAATAAAGGTGCCGAACAAAAAAGTAGCCTTAAGTTTTTTTTTGTCTATGTATCACTTGCGTAAAATAGATATACCTATTGTTCTTCTACCGATACATTGCTTTGTCTTAATTTGAGGACAGATATTTTAAATTTGAACACGTGTTGAGTCATAAATTTATTTAGTACTCTAATGGCTTTTTTTATGTTGTGAGTTTTTTCTCCTCGTTTGCTTGTATAAAATTTTTGTTTATATAAGGAATGAATGTAGTCAATAACTGTGATGTCAAATATGATCTAAAAACAGAACAAGGTTATATATAAAAATAAATAATAATAAAAACAGCGTTTTGTGTACCAGGTGTCGCATTATCGGCAATCAAAATAACAAAAAACCATATAAAATTATATAGTATACTAAAAAAAACCATTTGTAAAAGTGGAAGCAGTTTTAATACTTAATAATATTCATATTTACAAATACAACCTTTTTTTTGTCTTAGTGTTTAAGCTTTTATGTAAACATACATTCCTTGTTTTGTAATTTTTTCGATATACCCGAAATAATGTTTCTATAACTTTTTATATTTTTTTGGGTTTTTTTTACAGCAAAAAAACATTTTCTGTATAATAATGTTCTCCGGGTTATTATTTAAAATTGTATTACGTATTTATAAGTAAAAATATAGCTTATAAACAAAAAACATTTTTCAAGTCTTAATTGTGCGTTTTTTTTTGGTACACGTAAGAATTTTCAAGGTTTATTTTTGATTAAAAATATTTTTTTTTCGTTGTTTAAAGATATATTTATTGTTTTCAATACACGGTAAAATTAATTTACATAATAAAAAACGGGTTTTGAAAAGTGTGTAAGAAATTATAATTGTGTACACTTTATATATGTGTTATATTGGGCATATTTTTTCAAAATCTATTTTGCTACACAGTATTTATTTGCAGCAACTAGCGCAAACTCATGTGTATTATATCGTTTACAACCACTCTTATCACTCACAAAGACTTTAAATGTTCAATGAGCGTTTTTATTTGTCTTTTCGTAATATAACCAGTTGTAAAAAATCATTAGCCAGGCCACA
>JAQFYM010001355.1:0-34945 GCA_034694785.1 Agrenia bidenticulata | reverse complement strand
TGTTTATGTGCTAATTATTAGATTTTAGAAATTTAAAGATTTATTTGCGTATGACTTTTATGCCAATCCGACATATAACATCGCGTTATATGTGGATCCGCCAATCCGAACAGAAATCGCATATATATGTGTGTTTCTGCCAATCCGAAATCTAAAAGCTCGGTTAATTATGTGTTTTTGCGACAATTCGATATAAAAAAACACATATCTGTGTTTTCCTGTTAATTCGACGTAAAAAGATCGCACATAATTTTTTTTTTATAATCCGAAATAAAAAAACGCACAAATGTGTATTTTTTCGTCAATCCGGCATAAAAAAATCACACATATATGTTATTTTGCCATTTTAGCATAGAAATTGCACTCAAAGTGTTTTCGCTAATCCAACAGTAAAAAATTCGCACAATAATATGTTTTTTCGTCTCTAAGGGTTAATAAAGAAATTTTTAAAACTTTAGCTAAAACAAACTAGGTTCGCAATTTTTAACTACAGTTCGGGATTTTTTCGAACTTAGAAGACTTATAAACAATTTCTAATGAGTTTATTACTAAAAATATCAAAAAAAGTAATGTTAAACAATGAATGTTTACTTACATAAGCGTTTGAGCAACTTTTAAGATTACGTCAAAGATACTTTGAAAGGGTACTCCTATAGAGGGTACCGATAAGTTTTGAGTGAGGTAACTTACCGCATTTTTTTTAGTTACCGTAACCATATAAGTAATTCTTAAATCCCCCATTAAAAGCAACCAGGATCGTAAAATGGCAGTAAAAACTATTTTAGAACGGCATATTTATACCTTTAGATAGTTTCTTGTTTTGTAAAATTAGCCTATTTTGAACTTTTTCTTTTATATTAAAAAATTTAACCGATTTATATTCACACTGTTAAGACCATAAAGCAGTTTTCTTAAGTAAAAATCAGAAAAAAATGCATTTTTCTTTACTTTTTTGCTATAAAATTTACATTTTGTTTTAATGATATATTTCTCTACAGTAATATCAACTTTACTGTTATTTGTTTTGTAAATACCTATAAATAGCTATTTTATACTGTATTTATATATAAGAGTACGAATAAAATAATAAGGCATTTAATATAAAAGATAAAGTTTCTTTAATCGCATAAATTTTTACAAAAAAGTAACTATTATGTATTCACATATTCTTATTTGTGTATTTATACGAAACTTTGTTGTTTTTCATTTTGTTTTGATAATTCTATAGTATTCATATACATGGCACATTATAATAAAAAAGCTTAAACTTGCAATTATTAACAAAAAATTGTAGATTATCGCAGAAAGAAACTAACTGAAATAGCCTATAAAAACTACACAAACTGCACAACTATGCATTATTTTATACAAGTTTTTGTAATTTAAAATAAAAAATTTTCACACAAACTTATAATTTACTACATAAAAAGCGTATATTTTGTTAAAAACCCACATTTTGGTTTCTTATGAGTATTTATTTGTGTTAAAGCAAGTAAAACCGTTTTGTTTGCAGTATACTTAAATACACACATATATACCCGATAAAATACATATAGATATACAGCAGGGTCTACCAAGGCACTTGTAAATTCTTTTAAACAAAACAAAATCCTATCGGATTTGTAAAAATACATTGCTTTCTTTTTTTTTTCTTGCAATTTGATCAATATCAATTAATAAAATCCTTTGAAATTGATTAAATAGCATTTAATGTGTGTGATGTAGGTTAAATGTATGCAATGAAACTATTATGTCTTTTTTTCTGTACATTCTGCCTTATGTTTTTTAGATAAATGTGGTTTTTACATAAGCACCTCTAAACTTACTTACCCACTTACCAGTAATTTACCGTATAGTAACTGTAAGTAACGGGTACCAAATCTCAACTAATAGTGCCTGGAGTACCCATAACATTGGGAAAAGTAATCTTACGGCAGTAGAGGAGTATTAACATATGATATACTACTATATACCATATAAATGCTAAAAATTTCAAGATGACGCCTTATTTAAAACCCTCGTAAACTTTTATTACTATTTTATATTGTTTTCATAGCACTCTTCACTATCTTGTGCAACTTTAAAAACACAGAAAAACTGTTACATGCTAAAAATAGTATAGCTTTAATCAACCCTGCAAGAATTTAAATAATATTATTGGTCTTCGGTTTAAATCAGTGCGGTCAGAAGGTATATTTTTGGCGTTTTTTGTATACATGGGGTATATCTTTACACCATTTTTTCAGGGTTTATGTTTCTGGTATATGGAGTATATTTTTAGAATTATCTTTAATTATCTATTTTTTCCATAAATTGTATTTTCATCCTGCAAATTTATCTTGTAAACATTTTTTTGCCTTCCAAATGCCACAAAGACGAGAGTATGATCGTTTAAAAAAGTTTCAAAAATCATGGAAATTGCAGTATTTAATGGATAGAAGAATGTAAAGTGAATACCGATAATGCATATTGTAAACCATGTAAGGCAACTATAAAGACGCAAACAAGGCTGCGTAGAGCAACATTATAACACTGGAAGCACAGACTATATGAATTTGATAAGATCAACCAACAGAAGCTTCAATTTACTGTCTGTGACAAAAATGGAGATGACCTAAAACGTGTGAAAGCCAAATTGTCTCTTGCGTTATTCTGTCATGCCGCCATATCAGCCGTCGATGATTGTTTTAAAATTTTAATTGATACAGGAAAATATTGTGTGTAAGGAAAAATTAAATTAAAAATAACACAAGCATCTAATATTATTTAAAATGTTTTTGGGGCATATTAACATTATGAAGTTGTAGCAGAAATAAAATAAACCATATTTAATTTATGTTGATGAATCCACAGACTTTACATTTCATAAAAATCTAGCCATATGTAATAGTTTTTATTCAGAAAAAGAAAACAAAATTGTAGACAACTTCTAGAATTTGATCCCAGTAATAAACCCAAAAGGAGCAGATTTTTACGATGGTTTATCACTATCACTTCATCATAATGGTTAAAAAATATCGAATATGGTGGGTTTCTCTTTAGATGGTGCAATCAATTTCATAGGAAGAAATAATAGTATTTGGTCTCGAATACGAGATTAAAATCCACACTGTATACTTATACAATGCACATGTCATAGTTCAGCTTAAGGCGCACAAAAAGCCTTTGAAACGATGCCCCCAGAAATAGGATTCTTGATAACAGAGGTGCCAGAATATATATTCCAAAAGCAGCATTCGAAGAGCTGAATTTGTAAAAATATAAAATTCGATGAATAACACAGTAACAAACAATTCCGCAATAACCCCATTTAAAAAGTTCTGTGCCACAAGATGGCTTGTAAAAGAAAGAGTTTTTGAAAGCGTAGTAGATAATTAAGTGGAGTAATGTGTATACTTGAACAATGTATTCAATAATACTAGCATAGGAAATAGATCAAAACTAACACAGATCATAAACATAATTAATAATCCGTTTAATGAGTTGTATTTTGATTTTGTCGTGCCATTAGGTACTGATATTGAAGTTTTGAATTCTCGGTTTCAAGCAAAATCACCGGATGCTGAAAAGTTATACCATGATCTCCCATTTTTTACTGTTCTCTGAAAAATAGATTTTTTGATGTGAGTGGATTTTATATGAGAATTATAGACATAGATTTTGGTAGAATATTTGAAAGTTCATGCCAAGAGCTTAGGTACGTTTATCTACAAGAAAATACAGAATCTCAAATTTCTCATGTTAATAAATGTATGCTATAATTTTTTATATCAGATGAAAAGAGAAATTGAGGACAGACTTCCGGAAATTATAAATTATTGCAAAATTTAACCAACTTTCCGCCAAAGAATATTTTAATGCCAGCTAACGGGTTTTATTTTTAGAATTTTCATTACAAAATCAATTAAAAACCAATTTAGAAAAAGGCGAACAGCAGTACAGGATTGTTCGTGCACTAGTTTGGAACACTGTGGATGACTATATATAAATCTGCTCCAATATAACGACCGAGAAGTTTTATATATTGTTGAGAGATTATAAGGTGTTTACAAGGCATCCTCTACGAGATCTTGCTAATTATGCTCTTTAATGCCTGCTTCTGCTACATTCAAATGCATTTATTGTGCGAATATTTTTAAATATAACATATTTTAAAATACAGTTAAGGTCTAGCATATCTCTCAAAATTTTAAGAGCCAAAATACGAAATAACGTCATTTTTATGACCTCGATTTATGTTTTGTAAAGACCTTGTGATATCAAACAATATGTTAGAATGTTAAAACGGCAGTATTTATGGCGATAAATATAAAAATTCTTACAAAATAGCAGAATACAATGCTTTACAATCCTGGTCTACGAACGAAAAAATAGATGATTTTTACACTGGTCAGAATCAAATATCTAAGAGCGAAGAGAATGATATTCAAGACGACGACTCAGCAGTACATGAATCATTAATGTAATAAAATAGTTGGATTTTAGTATTTAAGTATTAATATAATTCAAAATAATAATATGAGTTTATTCCAAGTATAATATTTTTTTCTCTATATCATTTTGCAAAAAGGGGCTTTAAAAAGGGTTCCTGGTAGCGGGTATATGTGCTGTATAATTTTGTGTGAAAAACATGTACCAGTCCGGTATATTTTCTGGCAGCATTGGTTCGAATCCTCTAAAAGGCATTATCTTTAAATCAATAAAATTTTTTAAAATTTCAATAATTTAGAGGATACCAAGAAAAATATCATTTTAAAAGATTTTGTCTATGGTTAATGCCTTCTATAAGATCTTACTATGGCCGGAATACAAAAATTTTTTATTATCATAAAAGAAGAGTCGGCACTAACTTTAAATAAACAAAAAAAGAACTAAAATCTAACATCTAATGCATGCAGATATCAAGTTTATGGATTTTATAATGCCAGAAATTAATCGGCGTGTATGTTCTGTAATGTAAAATTTTATTTTTAACTAAAATAATTGGAGTAGTTTTATTCAGCCCCTAAATTACCACGGAACAAATTTAATTTAAGCCCCTGTTCGTGAAAGGGTTAATATGCGAAGCCTAGTGAGCCGGTAAGATCTACCCAGATTTATCTCGGTATTACAAAATGAAGAGGCTTTAGCTAGGGCTTAACATGTGAGACTTCAGTTTGAGCGGATGGAATAAATGTGGTTGGTAAAGAAATAAGATTAGAGAAAGTATTAATATGCAAAAATATTAAAGATGAATGTGGTTAAGGCGTATTTTGAGCAATTGGCTAAGATGACGAAATGGAAAATGGATGAATAAACAAGTGAATAAAATAATTAAAACTTAAATTCTAAATGCTTATTATATATTATTCTTCCTTCTATTGTTCATTGTGTTATAGCAATAAACATGCTTATTGTTTTTTTTATATTTTTTATATCTCTTTCATTATTTATTTTTATTTTATTTTTTTATTTTTTTATTTTTTTTAATTATGTAATTATTTTTATATTTATTTATTTACTATTGTATTTTAGTAATTATTGAATTATTTATCTATTTCTACATTTTAATCTATGTTGAATTAATTCGAATTTATTTTAATTATCTTTATCAGCCTCCTCTTTTGTAAATTTTTTGCGGTGAGATGCCGCCAGATCCCTTCTATTTTTGACTTCGGCGAATTGTCGCCTAACAAAAAAAACAAAATAAATTTGCCTTCTTTCTCATTTTACTTGTAAAGTTATATTATTTAATATTCAGATATGGTTAATATATCAAAAAAATAAAATATAATATAACCTGCTTATAACTGTTTTTATACTCACATTACGTATTATTCGATTGAAATATATAAAACGCATTTTTGTAACGGGTTCTTGTAACTTTTGTACAAGATTTTTTTCTATATACAATGAAATGCACGAAAAAATCTAGAAACAAAAAATTATATTTTCTATAGATGTCTAATATCTTTTGTTATATTTAGTACAAAGTGCATTTTTATTAGCAAATATATACCGTCTGATTTTAAAATCTTGTTTTACTTTTTTTATAATATTTTTCGACATGGTATTAGAGGTTTCTATTTATGTGGCTTTAGACCAACGACAACAAAAAAAAACTACAAGATCTATCTTTGCGCCGGCTCAATAAGTCAATTGATCATCTGCTTATTCTTTTTTGATACTCGGACACTACCCTTATATATACATTAGATGCAAAATGAAGAGAAAAAAAAAGCTTGACAGTTTTTATGAAATGAACGTTAATATAAAACGGCAAGTGCCTTTTGTGTGGGAAAATTAGGCTTTGCACGCAGGATCGAAAGGGAAATATACAAGACTCCTATATAAAATGTACAATATAAATGCAAAAGATAATACCAAGGTAGCCATCTTTACTACCTTACACGCCATTCATTGTACAATACTTTTTCTTTGATACTTTTACATTTGATTATAAACTTGCTAGGTTGTGTGGACGCTCAGGGTTTATAATGAATAGTGTTGTAATTCCCTTACCATAAAACCCTGTTTGATGCAGGATTAGAATGTCAATTACCAAGGGCTTGGTTAGCAGTCGTATCAAAAATACACCCGTTTAGTGATAATATAAGAAGTGAGTTAAAGAAATATTTACAGGCTGAGTTAATAAAAAATGAAAGATAATATACAATTTCATGTGATGAATGGTCAAGCCTTGCAGAACACAGATATAAAGTCTTCTATATTGGTTTTGCAAATGTAATACCCTCATTAATATTCTTAGGTATAATTTGTTTTTATATTTCTCCAAATGTAAGAAATCTGCAAGGCTTCTTATATGCTATATTAGAAAATTATGACATCCCAAATACAAATTTAACAGCATTGTCTACAGATCTGTGCGGCGATCTACAAAAACACTACCTGCAAATGAGTGATGTTGATTTGCGCATATGTTTACTTCATACTATTCATTTATAAGTTTGAAAGTGGTTTGTGACGACTGAAATAACAATTGATATTGATATCTGTTTTAATATTGAATATAGCTCATATAAATATGATTTTATACTTGAATAAAAAATTCTACGACTTACAAGTAGTTAAGACAAATTAAGAAAAATAATATGGTCTTTCTGATATTCATCAGTGAACTCTGATATATTGCAAGATATGTATGAAAAGCTAGGTGTGGATTATGTATCGTTAAAAGTTAACACAAAAATTTGATGGCATTTGACATTAGAGATGTTAAATCATTTATAAATGTTTTGGATGTGATCAATAATATTTATAAAATAGTAAATGATGCCATAGACATAAGTGCCGAGGAAACACAGATACTACAGACAGTGATAAATATTGATAAACCAGTTCCGGCAACAATGTTAAAACTTGTAATGACCACATTTAAGACACATCTGGCACGGCCACTTATAAGTTCACTAGTTAGACATTTTAAATCTGGGTAAAAAAAAAGGGAAAATCATTCTTTTACATATTTTAAATATGAATGTTGCAATAAGAAACAAGCATATTTGACGTAGCTCTTTTACTGAAATATGGATTTAATGCCGCTAGTTCTTATTTTGTTGATCTTTGTAAAACAACCGAAAATGAAATTAGAGATTTACTAAGAAAATTTTGCTCAAAATTTAAAGGACAGGCAAAAAAAACGTAGTTGAGGCAACAAGAATGACATACACTAGTTGAACTTTGAATAAAGAATTTTTAAGGACAACCGAAGTAATGGCGTTAGAAAACACGTACACACGTAAAACTGAACTAAGAATCTATTTCATCTATGATATTCGCATATTATGAACAACACAAAGGCGTACATAAAGTTCAAAATAATGTTTTTTGTTGTTTTAATACAACAAGTATAACTACCATAAATGTAGAACCAGTCTTCTCACTATAAGGAAACAGTATTACAAAAAAAGTGCTATGCAGTATAAGTTATTTAAAGATTTAATGACTTCAAAGTATAATCTTATAAGACATTGAGCCCATATTTCTAGCTGAATAAAAATGAACATAATTTATTGTAATTCTAATGTTTTTGCGTATTTTTTTGCATATAAAAGCAAGGTTGTTAGCAGTGTTTTCTACTTTTATTTGTATACAATTTGCAATTTAACGCCGTTATTGGAGGTGAAATTATTTGATTTTATAAATAAATATGATTTTATGTACGTATAAAAAAAAAGCAAAGTTTTGAACTTTAGTAATAAAAAAATTGCATCACAAAAATTTTTGCTGTAAAACATGCATAAGATGTAGTAGAATGTACTTTTATACATTATATTATTTCTTCTTTTGCTGGTAAAATTCCATGAAAAAAATATATGCGCCTGGTAAATTCCATAAATTTTTCGTAAAATGAAAACTAAATTGAAAAATCCAAACTAATTTACAATTAACAAGTTATTTTAGTATAAATAAATACATACAATACAACAATTGGCAAAACTTAGTAAAATCCAAAAAAATTCTAACTTATTCTTAATATAGTTAATTTTATTGGTAATTTTTCTCATCGATATATGTAGAAATAAATTACTTATATGTCGCTAACAATATTTGTCTTTTTGTAGCATATATTACTTAAATAACCCTATCCCTAACCCCAACCCTATCCCTAACTAAATTAAAAACAGGATAAACTCTTTACGCCCAAAAATTTAGATCTGCTGTGTGTTTGTGTAATTTAATTGGGTTAAAAAAATATCTTAGTTTTTTTTTTCTTTGATAACTTAAATTAAATTACTTTAGTCGTTTTTTCTTTTTTCAAATTATGTTTTTAATTATTAAGTTAAAAGATAAGGGATTATTGTTTGGATTTGTCTAAAATATCTTTTAGTCTGTATTGATTTTTTAATTTAAGTTGATGTTTTATCATCAAGTTTAGATTTTTTAATTTATTATGGATTTTGTTAAATTTGTTTGAATTGTCCTAAATACCCATAAAAATATTATTGCACAGTTGAGTTTATGTCATAGAAAATTAAACCAATACGTATTAAAAACACATGTTTCGCAAAAAAACACACTCGAAATACAATTTAACAATTAAAAAACTTTATTTTTTTATCAGATATAAACGGCTCATTATGTGATTTTTGCCCAGACAAAATAATCTGCATCAAAGCCGGCCATTTTCAAGCTACGAAAGATTGACAAATCTACATGGTATTGTCTAATCCCCGTGTAAAATGGCATTAAAAGCGATAAGGTACAACAAGAAAGCATACTCTTTTTTTAATTGGTCTAAATTTACATAGTGAATCCGGTATTTTATTGATTTTGGTAAGCACGTCTTGTAAATATAGCAGAAGTGCTTGTTACTTAAAACTTTATGCACTTTTGATGCCTAGCAAAATAAGATTCTCTATTTTTTTCGGTTAGATTAATAATGAGATCAAAAATCCTTTACCAAAAAAAATCGATGTTATGTAGCTTGGATGTATTTTTTTTGTTGTTTGAAAAAAATGTTTACCTTAGAAAAGGACAATTTATTCCTACATTTTAAAATTGTTGTAAAACAATTTATTCACAAGCAAATAACAACGTCTAAAAGTCTGTTTTTTAAGTGTAAAAACATAGAGAAAACTATTACTTTAGGTGTGAAGTATTTTAATGCAAATATCAATACAATTTATAATAAGTACTTAAGTAAAACACAAAATATATTTACCATATCTTATACTTTTAACACAGATCAGGCAAAATTATATTTTTATACTTTCTAAGAAACGTTTTTAAAACCGCAGCTTAAATTTCATGTTGAAATTTAAATATTTAGTTCTTACAATTTGAAAATTTTAAATCTTTAAATGCGTCCTAAAAAAAATTAATCGCGTAAATCAATGTACTTTTGTAATCAATATACGCGGTTTTTAATTAGGACCAAATATTTTTAATTTAAGTGTATAAAAAATGAAGCGCGAGCTGTCCTTAAGATATATTGCGCAAAAATCCTAAAAGCAATTACTTGTAAAAATAAATCGCAGACTCCTCATTATTTCCATATGGATGGATCTTTCCCTTCCTCTTTTGGAGAAACAAAGTTCTCCTTTTTAGAATTGTATAATTTTTTCGGTACCCCTGTGAAATTTACAAAAATGCAAAAAAAAGGTTATTCCGCTTCTATGCTTATCTAAAAAAAAATTGACTAAGACAAAAAAAAACCTTTATAAGTCATACAACTAAAAAAACAATGTTTATACAAAAGGAAGCGTATATTATATAAATACAGTAAAGGTTTTTTGTTTTAATTTTGTGCATTAAAGAAAGTATTTGCTTAAAATGCAAAAAAAAAATTTTATCGATTTTTCTTTTAAAAAATTCTTTTATTTTTATTTACAAAATATGGGTAAAAAATACTTTTTTTATTTGTAAAATATGTATTTAAAAATGACAATTGTTTGCGAAACAACTATATTAGAATGGCTTTTAAAGAGCTTTTGACGTACTTTTTTGAAACAAAAATAAATATGCAAAGCGTCTCAATGCAAAAAAAGTGCAGTACCAAGTCAATCTATCAAAAATTTATATTCGTTTTTTCATGTGACGTTTATATAACGATAAAATGAATATAAATAAGAGCATTAAATGAGGCGTGGAAAACTAAGGAATAAGAAATATATACAAAAAAAACTTTTTTTGTACTAACAGGCGAAAACAATTGGGTAAATCACCAAAAGCCACTCTCACTATTTTTCCAAAAAACGAGATTCATAAAAATTTAGTTGGTTTTTGTAGCACCTTTTTCTCAATACCAGTTTAAAGTTCGAATGAAATTCATTGATGTAAACTTGCCCTTAAAGGCTAAAAAGCTTACGTTGTTTTTTTAAATGCTAGACAGGGCAGCGTAAATAAAACGCACTTCGCATCTCGCACTAGTACTTGTGATGATTTTTTTTTGCCAAGTAAAATAATTATCAATTGCTTACCTTTACATAGTAGTTACACGTGCTTGCCGCGGGCATATCGTGAAAGGCTGGGTAATACATTATCAACAATTTTTTAAAATATTTACTGCATATATTCAAGAAACAAAAAAAGTTAGATGCGTTCTTTTTTCTGTTTTTTATTATAATATATAAGAAAGTATCTACACAGACCGTTCCTAGGTACGCAAAGACACAGACATAGTGGCAAAACATTTTTATGGCCACCTTCTGAAAACTACATTGCCGGAAATACCTAAGTATTTTTATGAAAAAAAAATTGGTTTATATATAAACAAGTAGCAATCATGTACAAAGAACTTCTGTTTTTTTTCTAATATATAACGATAAAATTTTAAAAAAGAATTACATATTGTTAATGCTTACACAAACAGTAAAATTTACCAACAAATGTTTTCTACAAAAAACAATCTCTTCTCTGTAAAATATATTTGCGTTCACACATCTACAATAGCATACGTCTTTTTCTTTAACATGATATCACGTATTACTGCATTTTGGTTTAGACGATTTATAGTGTTTCGAAATTTTTTAAATCTTAAGTTCTTTGCGTTTTTTTTGTTGAAGTATTTTTTGTCTATTTGGGCTTTATCGCGTTATACTTTGGGTTACTAATATATCTTAATACCAATTTATAATGTTATAGAAATCACTTTAGTAGTTTTTTTGGTTATACATATTACAATAAAAACGCCTTTTTTCAATTGACTTTTACATAATATAATAAATAGTCACGTAAAAATTTTTTCGTGTTCCTTAAAGTACGCAGACTTGTAAAAATGGAAGTTTTACTAGTTAGAGATATATGGTTGCTCTTAAAAGTGCAAAATGCAGTTTTTCAAGCCCTAAATACAAACCTTTACTACAAAAAAAAATACAAGATGCTATATCAATATCTCAAGGTTTTTAAGTACTGTTAATGTTATTGCGTTGTCGTGATACACTTTACGAACTTGTTTTAAGTGTCAAAAAGTTGTGTAATGACATGTTAGGTAGGCGTTTAACGTTTTTTCGTCTATAGTGGCAATTGATTGGAACAAAATCGTCCCAATTTACTATTCTGATAAAGCACGCATGCGTACAATCAAGTAAAATATATGTAAAATAAACATACAAATGCCATATTTTATATGGTAGTATAATAGAGCCACTAAAAAACATGTGTAATGCAAAAAATATAGGTTCATTATATTTCTTTAAATTTGCCAATTTGCATTTTGATACTAACTTCTACCATTTTTTTGAAAATGCTAAATACTACGATTTTTCTTTTTTAAGGCTACAGAAAATTTTGTTTTTTACAGGAAGTACGGCATTTTTCGAAAGAATTCTTGCGTAAAAATCAAAAAATTGATTTTTAATATAAAGATTTTGGTAATAACTAGAGCCCTACAAAAAATAACGCACCTGATTTTTTTTATAAAATACTGAATTTTACATTTTTTACAACCATAATATAAAAATTAGACGCGTAAAAGACACTATAAAAAACGATTAAAAACGACATATGTACTTTTAAAAGCTATTTCATACTTTCATCTACAATTTTGTCGTAGGTTATATATTTATGATTCAAGAAAAGCGTTAATGAGTAAAAAAACCGTCTTTACTCGAGCTTAAATTACCTTATTAAATACTGATACGCGTATTAAAACTAGGAATTGCGTTTGGAAACTAGTTTAGAACACAATTAAATTTTTTAATAAACAACTGTAAATGTTTTTTTACTTTTTATTATTTTGGAAATTTCTTTTAAACTTGCTAACGCAAGTTTTTCAAAAAATCGAATAACAAAAAACATGTTCAGTAAAAAAAAATCTACTTTTGTTATCAGCAAGCTTTTTTTATTTTTTTTAATAGGACTTAAATTTTTGCATACAATATTATAAAAAACCCGCTAAGTATAGTTTTAACTTACATGAAAAGAATCTTTATATATGACTTACACATGTTTGACTGTTTGTAAACTAATTTGATTATTTCTAAAGTGTTCAAAATGCTCGAAAGAAAATAAATGCCAAAAATAATCAATTTTTTTTTAAATTGTTTAAAGCATATTTAAGGCTAGTTAAAGCGCTTAAAAATATGCTGGTCTCTACCGTTTGTTATTCCGAGCATATTTCTTGAACAGATACTATAAACAAGTTTTTTTATCCGGCTACAAAAATGACATAGATGCATAAGACCAATAACGTTGATTCGACGTACATTGCTTGATTTAATTCTTAAAGTATAGTGGAAATTCTTATGCTGTTTGTCATGTATATTATAGCTGCATAACCTGCATTTTTTGTCATTTTTTGTTTTTTTGTACATATCTACAACTTCAACCTGCATATTTTTTTATTGCCTTGATTTTTAAATGATTAAGTTATGAAGAAAACGTGATAAGAAGCAAATTAAAGCTTATATAATACCAAAAAGGTATTTTAAGACATTTGTGGCGTGAAAATCATCCGTCAAAGTACAAAAAGCAAAACCTTCTACTGTTT
Organism: Agrenia bidenticulata; assembly: GCA_034694785.1. Lineage (NCBI taxonomy): Eukaryota > Metazoa > Arthropoda > Collembola > Entomobryomorpha > Isotomidae > Agrenia > Agrenia bidenticulata. The sequence continues at coordinate 21,513 of JAQFYM010001355.1, read as the reverse complement.
TTACCAAAAAAATCAAAACTTTTTTTGACATAAAACTGCGAAGTAAGGGTTTCTAAGATTTTTAGAGTTTAATAAAAGCAAAAAGCAAAACATAACTGAAAGGATACTACTTTTGTAGTAATTTCTTTTTTCTTTTAGTTTTTTTCGTTTTTTTTTTCGGTTTTGCTTGTTTCTAGACAATTATACAAGTTTAACTTGCTTTAGAGGTAATTTAAAACTAGTAAAAATAAAAATTTTTTAAGTTTATATCTAACGAAAAATAAAATTTTTGCATCTATTATAGTGTAGCCTTTTTCACGCAAAAACACAAAAAAAAAGTTTTCACGGTTATTCTCATGTAAATATGTATTTAATAGTTTGTATAGAATATTATAACTAGAAATCATGTTCCTTAGGTTTTATGTCTTTTCTGGAAAATTTTTTTTGAGAATACTTACAGTGACCAAAATAAACCGATTTCTACGCGTATGGGCTAGTTGTTGGCTGTTAGTGTTTTTAAAGACGTAAAACCATTGTTTTTGTTGTATTTTATGTCAAATAAAAAGATTTTACAATCTCTAAGTATCTTGACAACTTCGAACGAACGAACGAACTCATAGATATTATACTGTTATTTTTTTGCTACTTGAGAACTCGAGATGCCATAATATAAGGGCACTTCAAATATACAGGCAATGCATTTTTTCTGTAGATAGTCGATAGACGTAAAAAAAAATTATAACAATAAATGTAAATGCAATAAAACGTAGTTGGCAGTATAATATGAATTGCTTTAACGGCTGTGCAGAGGTAAAAACATACTAGCTAACTTTTAGTCTAAAACATAAATAAGCTTTTTCATGTGCAAAAAGCCCTAGAAACTCACGCAAGTTTTTTTAATTGTTAAATTTACTGTGTAAACTAGCTGCAAAGTCTGTTGTGTTATGTTTATATCACATTCGTTTCATAGACTTTACTATGATATAAAAAAAGAACAATTATGAGCTTATATAATATATTAAAGATAATGATAAAAGATTTTTTGTTTTATTCAACCCAAGAAAACGCAAAATAAGAAAAAATTATTAAAAATTATTAAATTAAGGTTTTTTACTTTGTACATATTTAACCATACACATTTGATATTCAATGCCTGCATCAATGAATATAAGATAGCGAACCACGAAAACAGAAAAACCGATAGAAAATAACATTTAACAGACCAAAAAAATATTTCCTCTAATTTTTACTGGTTTTCTGTATTTTTGTGGGCCGCTTTCCACTAGATTGGCCGTGCCCTACATAAAAACCGTTAAGTTATTTTGGGTTGTTAATGCGGTGGTTTTTTAAAATCTTTTTTTAACTGACCTACAGGCGATTGTACTCGGTCATTTAACTAATTCGTGAAAAAAAACTTTTAGTTAAATCAACTTAAGTTATAGCCATAAATGGTAACTTTGTGGTATTTTATTATATGTTTCAGTCGACAATTTTTAAAAGTTAGTCTTGATATAAATGCCTCTGATAAGAAGTTGAGGCAGTAAATGTTTTATGAATACACTTTGTTTTAAACCTTAAATCTATTGCTTGAACATAGTTTTCTATAATTATTTCATGCTTTAACAAATTTAGCATATTTTTAATATGCGCTTTTCAGTTCGTTTATGTGTAATTTATTTTTTTCTAGTTTTTTTTTTGCGTACTTTTAATTCTTCTTTTCTATCTGCACGCGGTAGTCTTAATTATTTGTGATGTGGCATATTTTATATTTAAAATTTTTACTGGCTGTGAAAAAAACTATATGAGTACTCAATAATCGTTTTTTGGGATTGTTTTATAAAATTTGCGCTCTCTGAACTAGATTTTGTGACATTATGGTATATATAAACATACCAAAAAAATGATTAAGTTTAAGCGCAGTATATTTTAACAGTTTAAAAAGCGTAAAAGAAATATATGAATACACGGCTGTGCATTCCACTATACAAAATGTGTAGATTTGCTTTTTAGGTGTACTTTATCACTACAAAAAGATGAAAATGGTATTTTGCAGTCATCTAAAATGCCAGAAAACCTGATACTACGCTAACTCGTTACCAATATTGAAATATTTTGTTTTACGGCATTATTACAAGTAGTTTTACGTTGAAATTAGCACTTAACGACTACAAACGTACCCTGCAAAAAGAGCCTTTCGCGTCATATACTGTCGATATATTAATTAGTTATGTCATGAATGCTTTCCATACTTTTTATTTTTTGTGGTACGTGTGTATATCTATAGGATTAAATGTTCTAGCATTTCACTTTTTTTTTTAGTTATTTATATGTTAAAATCTGGCCAGTAAGAACCACTATATGTAAAAGTTTTTACAGTTACTTTGCAGCGATTATAAAAGCTTATCATAAGCACATATGTACATGTCAAATCTGCACGCGTTACAGCTGGTTTATTATTTTACCTAGATGAAATGGTATAATCAACCGTTTGTTGCGTCTATCCTTGAAATACCTCCATTTGTAGCAGAGTTTTGAAAGTTCTATTTTTTTAGGCATAAGTGCACGTTTTTCGGCAAAAATCTATACATATTTTTCTTTCTGTTTTATACATAAGGTTAATGCTCCGGGTGTTTTTATTCCATAAAAAACAATTTTGTCGGTGTATTATTACTTTTCTTCTGTTTTTTTTACGGAAGCTAAGCATCAGAGAATGCATAATAAAATGATAAATTACCTTTTTTAACATTTATAATTGTTAATAACAATACATAGCTTAAACAACTTGTGTAAAATGCAGCACTATATACGCTCTAATATATGTTTTGACTCTTTATATTGTAAACGACTTGTTTTTTTATGTAAAAATTTACTTATTATTTTTTAATTTGGGCATAAAGAACATGAGTCACTTTCAAATACAAAGTAATTATTTTTAAAAGTTCGTTAACCGCGATTAACTATTATTTTTTGTTTTGAATTCTTAGTTTCATGTATTATCATACAACATTCTTATATATATTATTTTTTTATTTTATTGCGGCTCGTCTTCCTATGTTTTTACTAGTTGGTTATTACAAACATTTTTTTTAAATATATTAAATATACCTAATTCACATAACTTATAATAAAAACACAGTATTAATCTTATTGATCATAATGAGGCAATTGTTTTTACTGTACATACAGGTTTTTGTTTTAGAAATATTCTTTTTATATATATAAATACGTATGGTACATTCATGTTTATAAATTACAGAATTTTTTGTATTAAATATAAAAAATGCATACAAAAAATGTTCTTCTGTTTGAAACCATAGATCTAACGAAATGAATCTTGACTAAAACTTGATATAAAAACCTTTCTTTTAAAATATGTTTATAATACAATTTTCGTGCAAAAAACTGTATTTTTATACAATCGAAGGTTTGCTCAGTCATTTCCAAACTTGACATACTAATCTTAATAAAGATGTTTTTTTATATTAAGATTAAACTTTTTATAAAATGTTGATTTTCCGACGCTTTCATTCTTTTTTGTTCTAGAAAACGGTTAATGCAAATTTACAAACTGAAATGGACCGATTCCTTTTATGTATGCAAATCGTACTTTTTTATTAAGTTCGTATTTCAAAAAATCGATATGTGTTAAATAGGCTAATAGACGTGTGATACATGTATCAGCAATCTGATTCGCATTTCTAATATACGGATATACCTTTTTGACAACACTATTACCACTTTATCGTTAAATTATAAAAACAATCCAGAGTGTATGAGTGTGATATGACGGTTAATCTTTATAAAAAAAATAATGGAATCGGCTTACCCATATACTATATATTGAATGTACTGAAAGACTTGTGCGCAACGTTATACTTTTTTGTCTATGAAAAAGTATAAAAGCGAGTATAGGCAGAATATAAATACATATATGCTAGCAAAAAACTACCGTTTCACTGCAAAAGGCAGCTATCATAACTATATGTGTTATTTATTTTTAGAATTTTCAGGGTAAAAAGTGGATGTATCTACAAGTAGCAATCTTCAAAACGAAATACATTTTTTTTTGAAGTTATTAAAAAAAAGATCGTGGTTTGGTACGCATTTACTTTCTGATAGTTAACTATACTACAATATAGACTTAATATTTTTTCTATATATGCTTTTACAAATGTTTTAGTGTTTTAGTCTTTTATTTAGACATTTTAGAAGAACATAATTATGAAAGTGTTATTGAGGTATGTCACTATTTATTTTGACAAAGGTGCGAAAAAATGCAAGTTACGTGAAAAACAACTTTCAATCTTAAAATAGCATTTAAACGTCGGTTGATGTTTAAATACACTTAGGCAGGGGCGTAACCAGAATTGTTTTTTTCATGGTCAAAAAAAAATGAGCTTAAACAACAAAAAAATATTTTTTATTTACGATGAAAAAATTCTAAATAAATTTAAAAAATACAAATTTTTAAAAAGTATGATTTTCGGGGTTTTATACGCCCCCAAAAAAGACCCCCCTTAAATCAGGCGTGGGTTTTTTTAGACGGGGATTTGTCCCTTTTGCCCCCCTGGCTACGCCACTGCACTTAGGTACAGTGTATTTCAGATTGCGATTACTGTTTTATTTGTCATAGTAGTTATTTTTTTAGCAATGGTAGCATTGTTTATTCGGTAGCAAAAATAGACATTTAAAGCCGAATTGGTATGCTTATAAAACGTTTTCTTAAAGATTTCGTATTTTTGTCTTGTTTAGTCCTAGGTTTTTATTGTGTCTTTTATAAAATTAAACTCTTAAAAAACTCTATATAAATAGCATAGAAACGATTTTGTGCTTGTTGAATGCATATTTAAGTTGTTTTTCTACTGCCTAACTAAAAAAATCATTTTAACAAATTATAATAGTATATTCCAAAGAAATTCGTTCGTTACGACGCCTGGACAGAATAACATATAAAAAGGTTTTTTATTAAAATTTTAGTCACAACATAATCCTTAAAATTTTAAATAATCAAAAAATTTCTCCTATCTATTTTACGAATTTCTAGGTCAAGTGCTTGCATAATTAAAAACTGCTACCACAACAATCTACGTTAATTTTTTTATTGCTGACATGTGCGCAAAAAAGGGTAATATTTGCGGGGAACTGTTAAATCTAAAATTATTTAAACCTGTAAAAATGTATAAATATTATATAATTAATGATAAAACTATATGACCGCCATTTTCATCTTTTTTTATATGCTTTGATTATTCCTAGGCCGATTTATACGCAAACATTAAATGCAATTTCAAAAACTAAAAAATATGAATTTTATAATTATTAAATTATTTATAAAGACATAAAGGTAAGATTTACTATCTATGTTTTTAAATATTACTTGTAAATTCGTCTCCAAGGAACAAAAGGTAAACGTATAGAGTCTGGCTTAGGGTATAGGGTTAGTGCTAGGGTTTAGTTAGGGATAGGTTTAAGGTTTAGTTATGGATAGGTTAAAGGTTGTAGTCGCATTTAGTCATATATACCATAATGAATAGATTGTATTGCAAAATCTGAAACCGATTTTATAAGTCTTAAACCTTAAAGTTGGCAATAAGTATGCTCTTGATATATAAGATCTGGCGTAAGTACTAATACACGGGTCATAACACTTATAAATACACTGTTACTCTTTAAGTTATCAATTTCGTTGCTCTTTTTTGTTATGCATAAATTTCATTTTTTTTGTTTACGTCGTGCAAAAAACCCCAAACCCCCTGTACAGAATTACATTATAAGAAATATATGTATACACATTACAGTTCGTACATAATTATTTACATTTTGTTAATGTTATAAACATTTTCCCATCATTTTCTTTACGAATTTCTAGGTCATGTGCTTATATAAATGGAAATGGCAACCACACCATATAAAAATCTAAACACTTAGATTAAGTATACACAAAAACAGGGCTTAGCCCGGACCCAAACAAAGTGTCTGGTTTTCGGCCCGGAAACCGGCCGGTATGACTCAGGCTAAAAATTTGAATAAAAAAAAAAGAAAAAAAGTCGTGTTACAAACGCTTGCATTTTTTTATGAATTTAGTCGATGTTTAACTGGCAGAATATGGCAAAACAGTCACTTTACGAACGGTTTTGAACGTTCTTTGATACTTTATTTTTTGCGAAAATTTACCTCCAAAATCCGGACCCGGACAGAAAAACGCAAAAATTTTGCCGGAATCCGGGTCCGGCCCAGCCCTATCTAAAATGCAGCTTAAAAGTTTTTTTGCAAGAATAAAAGTAAATTAGTACATTTCGTTTTGATTCGTCTTTTTATGTAACGAAACAAAACGCAAAAAACGATATTGTATAATTTTGTGTGTAATGTTTTATGTAAATACATTTTAAACTACTGCAAAAATGTTCGCAGTTCTTATAGTTGCATTTATCTGAACGACCGTGCTGTCATAAATTGTTTATTTTGCAATTTGCAAATTAGAATTAAGCAAAATAAATACCAAAAAGTAGTATTTTTAACGACTAGAAAAAAATACAAAGTAAACACAAAAAAGGATGGAATAAGTTTGTTTCGTTTGTATAGTAGCTTACAGCAACTTTTTTGCAGTTTAAAGTTAACGTTTACGGTGTAAAAAATATAATATAAATATATCTTATAACTGTTACAGTAAATCTTAACACATGTTTGTATCATTTGGACGAATAACAAAGGTTATGAGTAAAATGACAGACAGAAAACTTAGTGATAGAACTACGATAGCTTTCAAGTCGCAACTTTTTTTTCCTAGCATCGTTAATAGTAGTTAAGACAATCTTTACCCGTTGTTTTGCGTATAACCTATTTAGATATACGTATAGCTACTAAAAAACTAAAAAAGCGATAAAAAACTATAGTACTTACGCAGGAATTGTCTTTTTTTAAACCAAGTATATGTTGTATTCGCATGCAAATCGCTGGTATGGTAGTTCTATCTAGGCATTAGTCTATTTTTGACTGTATAATACATAAATTTGAGGCAAATACAGAAGATCGACTATATAAAACAAAAATCACTGGGTTGATGTGTTTTTGCAACCATTGCCCTGTAACATTTTTACATTTATCCGCAAAATAATTGTTTATGTAACTATTTTCTGTGACATACAAAGTTAGTTATTCACATATTGCTTTATTGTGTTTTTTAAATTATCACGGGTTGATATTTCATTTGACAAGATATGAGTTGTCGACTTCACGTTCAGTTTTGCAATTTTAAAACTAGTTCGTAGTCAAGCGAGTTTTGAAAAAATATAACTTTGGCTTTTAATATTTGCTTCCAACACTTTTACTGTTTACAAGATTTTTTTTGCGGATAAGTGCAATTTACAACGTATCCAGGTCGGTCAACTAGTTTTTCTACATGGAAAGTCGAATATATGATGCCTAATACGCAAAGAATTGAACCAATGTATATGTATTTTCAGTTTTATTTTTAAATGAAGTTTATTGATATTAGAAACTTATTTTATAATCATCTATTGTGTTTAGTAGCGTATTGTGGGCAAAGGGCTTCTTTGAAGGGCTGCATAACCTTTTGCTTAAAAAAATTTCGCCGTGTGTATAAGAGGGTCTAAATTTACAGGGGTGATTATTTAAATAACAGAACTAGGGGGAAATCGTATTTTCATGATGATTTGAACTTTGTTTTTATGTAGAAAAATCTATTCTTTCATTACTAAAAAAAATTGCAGCTCCCCGGTTTTTTTTCATTAGCTACGCCACTACTTTTTCTAATAAGTATTTTAAGTATATTTTTAGTAAGAAACTTGTATTGAACTATGTTATAGATGTTGCATAAAAGGTAGATGTTTATTTTGTTTGCATATATTTTATTACCGTTTTGTGAATGTTGAAATTTTTATGTTTGAAACTAATGCACAACATACAATTAAAAGTCGAAACTTACTACTCGCAGGGATTTAAAGTAAAAGAAATACATACGAGTTAAAAGCGGTTGTAATACAAAATGACATCGATTCACAGAGTTATATGTTTCGAGTTACTCAACTGAAAACACTCATCACAACTAGAAAATCTATTTGTGTTAATTTTACATGCCGATCATGTTCAGTAAGTTTTTTTTATTGTAAAATTGTAAACGCCTTTACGTACAAAAAAATACTTTTATACTAATTTATATTTTCTTAAAGTCTATAAACAAAAAACAGAAAGAAAAGCTCTAGTTGCATAAGCAGTCGCAGAATCTGTAGTAAAAACAAAGAAAAAAATTGTGCGCAGAGACAAAAACATAGATTTAGTACAAACATATATACAAAGGATTTAAAACTCTTTATAAAACATAACTTTGCCTTTGTTTATGACATTAAACAAAGACAAAATTATATACGCAAATGAAAAGATATCAGTAACTAATTCAACGTGTTTCTGCATTCTTCGTAAAGATTGTATATAGTAATATTTATTATTGTGGTGAAAACAGATTTTTCGTATATGTGTATTATGCTGTAAAATTTTTCAAAATTCACAAACGTAAAACGAAGTATATTTCCATGGTTCAAATAGGTCTGATAATAAAAGTAAATTAATCTTTGTTATTGAAACAAAACATATACGGTTAATGCGTAATAAAAAGGTTTTTTAAAAAATTTTTGACTTATAAACTATATGTTTTATGTGTTGTGCCCGGAAATCATTGTATTTTGTTCTAAAATAAGCTTTTGTATAGGCATTTACAGTATATATATAAAAAGAAATAGCAGCGATTAGTGATTTATGTGTTTTGTCTTAATTATCTTTATACAGTAAGGACTAAGCTTTATCTTTTTTCCACAAGAAAAACCGCTAAAGAGACATACATACAAGCAGAATTCATGTGGCAGGTGCATAAAAGTAAGTAGAAAATGCATTTTTGTTTTTTAGACTTTTACTGTATCTTAGGTTTTTTGTATTTTATTTGTTAGAAATAGCATGTATTATAAAAAATGAACCATTCTATGCACTCAAAAACTCTAAAAAGCATATAAATAATAATTTAAGCAAGATTAACATGTTATAGCTTTTGACATGCATTGACATAATTTTTCTTGCAAAACTAATATTTTTTGCAGCTGATGGTCAAAAAAAGGTGAAGCCCAAATATGATAAAAAACTGTAATGTTTTTTGAATTTACGTTAACCACTCTTTGCGTATAACAAGTGTAGTTTTTTTGATATTGTATAGACAAGCGTATAAAATTCTATAAACTGCATTGCGAAAAAAACAGCATTAGTATAGATTTACATAAAAAGTAGCATACACGTTGTACCTTTAATAATGAAAAATGTTGTTTGCATATTTTTCTCATAATTTGTGTTTTGTACCCTTTTTTTAGTAACTGTAAAGCTATATACTTTCAAATGTAAATAGTCTCACCAGGGTGATCATATGTCACATCTCTATACAAATTATCTTTTTTGGTATGTATGTACCTGTAAACAATATGCGATGTACAGGCATGGCACCCGTTACCCTAGCTTTGCCTGTAACCTGTGCGTGCAACCCTGTATATACCTGTAGCCATTAACCGTGTATGTAGAAATTACCCGTCACGGGGTTTTTTTATATAATCAAAAACGGTAGCTATTTGTGTATATTGCACAAAAAAGAACATTATATAACACAAAAAAAATATCTAACAGCAAATTAATAAATATCGTAAGAAAATAATATAAATGTCAATATGGGTTTCTTTGCGTACAAGTAGTACAAAAAATGTAATTTACAATGGTTAAGAGCAATTCAATAGTAGGTTGCATATGCAAAACAAAGTATATATAAACAACAATAAACACAAAAAAAGAGTAAATTGTCAGATTTGTAAAAAGATTTATATTTGTATAATAAAAAAATAAAGAACGCAAATAGTATAAAAAATGTAACCGTTATAATCTTTAAAACACTTTTAAAGAGGTAAAAATGTCGCGCATACAGCTGTAGATAATTAAATCAGCCATGAGACTCTAAAATAACTCGTTTTATTAGGTTTTTGTAGAAAAAAACAAGTAATATATAAAATAAGTGTTCGATATGCGCAATAAGACAAATGTAATTAATTTACTTCTAACATTAAAATTTAATATTGTATTTCTCCCATAGCAAAAAATCGTCGGAAAACCTGTTTGTATTTACAACTGAAATAAAAATAGGACAAAAAGTGCTAGATAAACAGTTTCTGGTGTATTTGGAAGTCATAAAAACGAATATATGTTTTGTATACAAAATATGCATAAAAAAACAAACATAAAATAGTCGGTAAAAAATTACGGCACTATACAAAAACCACGTTTAATGTTCCAAATTGCAATAACTTTACTTCTTAGTTTATTTCGAGTCGTAAACTATTTTACTGTTTGATAATGAAAAGATACAAAAAAATAAATAAATTTTTGGCATTTTTTAACGGCTTTTGTTCGTGAAAACATTAATTTAATATCTGATCATTATAGATATGTATTAGCGGATATTTCCCATATGTAGATACTATACATAAGTATCTTTTTTGTACAGAAACTTTTGTTTTTACCCATACGGATTCTGTTATATGAACGTTTACTTTTTGGCCTTTTTTACTTGCATTTTTTACTTTACGCTAGTTTTAAGAATTCTTTAAGTACAATTGCATCAAAAAAATTATTAGTGTTTATTCATAAGTTTCAATTCCGATTACACAATATAAGTATGAAAAATAAACAAGCTCTTTTATGAATTGTAGATTATTATGTTTTAAAATATAGAAAACTTACTTAGGGTGCTGTTTTAGCTAACAATTCACATTAAATGTATAAAAAAAGCATGGTAAGAAGCATATTAGTGTCATTTTGCTGGAGTAACAATGTCTACAATAAATACGCAATTTTTTTGATTATGCATATATATCATTATTATTCTTGTAAATGGATTTATTGATAGTTTTTTCTAGTCAAATATACCATATTATGTTTTTTTACGTAGATGTTTGAATTAAAATACGGAACAGTTATGCAAAAAAAATATTTAGGGTTTGTTTACAAATAACCACTCTTTTTGGACATCTTTACTATAAAGCTTTTCCTTTTTGGGCTAAAATACTTAAAATACACATCATTTTTTGTAAACAAAACAAAAGAGGTCCTTGCTTTTCCTTTTTTACGTGAAACAAACTGAACGTACTTTTCCAAAAATTTAAATCTGTTTGCTTTTGTTAAAATTTAGGTTTTTATACTTTTTTTGGTTGTTTTTTGTTTAGTAGTTTTAACACAAAAAAGTGATAGTGAAATACAATCTTGGTTCTTGATATCTTAAACTTATTAGTAAAGATGTTAAACGTGATTCTAATAATGTTTTTTTTTCGAGTTTTGCTTTTTTGTTATTCTTGTGTTGATTTGACCAAAAAGAGGGGTATTTATAGTATTTTCGACAAAAAAAGAGTTATACTATCAATTAATCCCCATATTTTTTATATGCAAATGCGTTTTGATATTTCGTTTACAGCATTAAAGTTGTAAGAAAATATATGTTATATATTTAGCATATTACTTTTTACGCCTGTAACCCCTGAGAATTTTTATACCCTGGCAAATTTTAGAATTTGATCTCATGATACAGAATTCGAGATCAGTATGAAGAAATAAAAATATTTATGGATATAAATGTAGTGTTTTTTAAATTAAAAGCATTTCATTACTCAATAAAAAGGATGTAAACCATTGACAACCCATTTCGATATTTTTTGATGCTTGCTAAGCAGACAGAGGGAGGAACCCTAATTAAACTTACAGTGAAAAACATAACAAAAGTATAAAAAAATATTGTGATTTGCCATTTCATATAGAAAAACTAACAATAAATATATTCAGCAAGCATTATTTTCTTTTTCTGGATTTATTATTAACGTTTATTGTAGCAGTAAGAAACACAAAAAATATAGTCGTGGTATACAACATTTGTTGTAGTGTCTTATCTGCGTTCAAACTTTTAAAATGATATATTAATCTCTTTTTTTTAATTTTTAACACATATTAAAATTTTTAAAATCATGTAAACACCAACTATAAATATTAGAAAATGTCAGAATAAACAATATATCTATAGTATATTTCTTTTATGAGGCTTGCAGACTGTTTAAAATTATTTTTTTGTAAACAATTTAACCACAATTCTTTATATTACTTACAATGCATATATTTATTAGTTATATATTTTTATTGTATCTATTATTTGTATTTCTTACTATTCTGCACCATATGTGTTTGCTATATTATCTTCTCGTTGTATACACAGACTTTCTTATTTTTTAAGGGATGTAAAATTATAGAAAATGTGGACTTACGGCACTAATATTTTAATAAATTAATTCTGAATTAAAAAACAATATCGAATTATTACATTTAAAAAATTGGCGTATTCGGACTACAGGGTTAAGCAAAATTTACTTACTTTTGTTTAGTTTTTTGCTACTTTTTGTTTTATATACAATGACTACATAACAAGTTTATGTACAAATGCAGAATTTTATTTATTGATGCTACAAACACTCACGATAATTATACAAGATTATGTGATCATTTACTCGTTGCCCGTATCTGTAACCCGTTCCCATCATTATTTACCCGTGTTTTAAAGGTAAAAGCGTACGAGGGCCACCCTTGGCGATGTGCTTAATTATGCAGTGCCCAGAAAAATTAGCATCAGAGAGTATAAGTCTCCTCCCCGCGACAAAACAAGCTGCTCAGGTATTTTAAAAGTTTTTTTTACAGGCAGCAAATTTTTTAAATCAAAATTCTTGCAGTAAAACATTTTACAAACTACAAATTAAAAAATAAATACAATTTCGCAGCTTAAAATTTGTGCAATATACTTTTTTTTTATAGAAAACCTGACTAGCAACTTTCAAAAAAAAATCTTGGGTACGCCACTGGTGCAAAAAATGCTTTTATTGCAACAACAATAGAGCTAAATCCAGTTTGTCTAAAAAATAAAATTTCCGTGTTTTGATTATGTTTTAGCCGGGTAAATTAGAGAGCAATAACATCATATATTTTTATGTATTTAACATTGCAGCATAGCATGGATATCACATAAAATTGTTGAGTTATAAAATGCATATACGTGTCTTGCAGTGAATACGATAAACCAACAAAAATGCTATAATAGGAGTGCAACTCTAATATTGATAATCTGCAATATGTATAAGTGATATGTATATGTAATATATATTACATGTTATATATTGCTAGCGTAAATGCTTTTATGCCCGTTTACGTCTAATTATACAATAACTGTAAAAGACCAAGATAATTTTGGAAATCATTTCTAAATGCTTCTTTTTTGTTTAAACTTTCTATTTATATCAATCATAGAAAAAAAAGTTACTAGTTAAAGATAAATCTTCATATAAGACAAATATATAGTTTTAACTAGCATTTCTTCTCAATTAGAAGGCACGGATTTGCTTTTACTGTTCATTTGTAATAATAGTTACAGTTTTTACCTAATAACGCAATGCATTGCGTTTAAAAAACATTTTGAATTTTGAATTTACTAAAATACAATTATTTTTAGCAAATATATGTCAAAGAAGTTTGATAAACAATTTAATTATACAACATTATGTATCATTCTTCAACCGGGTTGTAATACATAAATTGCTAAACACAAAAAATATCAGTCAATATGTAAATTCTTGTTGTAGATAAAGTTGCAATAAATAATGTTATCATACGAAAATCTAAAACATAAATCAAAACACCGTAGACATATATTTTATTCTTTTTTGCATTTTTATTGGTTAACTTCTCTAGATAAAAACTCGGCTATTGTATAAATTTTTGGTATTCATAATTAATATTTTTTTTGGTTATTTTTTTTACTGCGGTTAAAAGGTGTTCAAAAAAATGTAGCCTTACGTCAATCTACATTTCATGTGGCTGTAACTTTTACTGTTAATAAAATTAAAACCATTACAAAACGCATGAGGAATATGCATTGCACTCCAACACTATGTATGACGTATAAAATACATATTTATGACTTCAGAAGCAAAGGTTAACATATATTTACAGCAACAAAGTCGGTTTTTTTTATCTTTTCTGCAAAAAAAATCCAAATTAATCTATTTTTAGGCATTAGGGTGGCCTTATAATATAAAGGCATTGAAGTTTTTTTATGTTTCTTATATCAAAATATAAAACAAAAACGTATATTTTATTATATTTTTAACTCAATGTAGATAAACTTATCGTTGGGTACCCTGGTCATCACAATTATTTGAAAAATAAATATATGGTGTGCATTTACCTATGATTTATACTTAAAAACAATTTTAAACAACGTTTATTTAATGTGTTTTATTCTAACGACCATGTATAAAAATGTCAAATGAGACAAGTTTACTAAACAAACAATTCTTTTAACACGCACGTCATTTTACCAAAAAAAAAGTATACAATTTATACGGTAATAAACAAATACAGCAAAATCTGTTATAAAGCGGTATAAACCAATAACAAAAAACCCAGTAAATCGCCTATAAAATCTTTGCATACTCAGGGTTTATTACACAGATAGATTGTATCTGAAATTTTAGTAAACGAAGACAATATTATGGTTTTCTGCATATAGTTACAAAACATCACGCCCTACAAACTACAGAAAACACAAAAGGCACTAGACATCATAGTAGTGTACCTTCAGTGGCAAGTATGCATACAAAAAACTAGATGCGCCATGTTAGTTACCATATAACATGCGTATTTGTGCCTGTTTAAAAAAAAACAATATTGTACTAACATATGCAAAAAAATAATACGCAAGTAAACGTAAAAGCCTTATACGTGACTCATGTTGAATTTTTTGGCAAGGCTGTATTGGTTGTAATTAATTGCCGAACCAAAATTTTTTGCACTGATCCGGCGGCGGTCCCAGGACATGAAGAGAAAAAGTAAGAAAGGCATATACAGCAAATAAACACTTTGGGTGTGTTTTTTACCATGGTAAAAAACAAAATCCCCATGGTTTAATTTTTATCTTTTTACCATGGTAAAAAAAAATACACAAAAAATTAAGTGATTTTTTTTGCCATGGTAAATACAAAGTCATAACAAAATGCTATATTTTTAGTTAAAAATGTTATTTACAACTATTTTTTTTCAAATATAGAAGTGGACCCATATAACTAAACAAAAACCATTTCTCTTTAATATTCAAAACTAAGGTAAATACAGGTATTCTGTAAGCGAATAACAGCGATTGGGTTCATTTCTAAAAAAGTTATAATTTTATGACTTTTTAGATGAAAATTTATAATTCTAGTACATGTCATTCTTGTTAGTGATTTCGGTTTTGTGAACTAATTCTAATATTAACAGAGAGGCAGTTATATTGTAATTTTTACATCCCTTGGTTTAATTTAACATTAAATGCAACGATTAAGACAAATGATAATGTAAGAAGATGATGATGAAACTATATATCATTGTGTGCTGTTACAAAAGAGACACATTAATATATATACGCGAGACTGACTAGATGTATATGTCAAAGAAATGTTA
Organism: Agrenia bidenticulata; assembly: GCA_034694785.1. Lineage (NCBI taxonomy): Eukaryota > Metazoa > Arthropoda > Collembola > Entomobryomorpha > Isotomidae > Agrenia > Agrenia bidenticulata. The sequence continues at coordinate 5,967 of JAQFYM010001355.1, read as the reverse complement.
GATATTTAATGTTAAAACGATTTTAAGATAACAAAGCCCGTGTTTTGTAATATTATTGACATCCAGTATGACCATAACCAAAGTAATAACCATAGTAAAAATACAAGATTATATTTTTTTTTCATTTTGTTGTGCAGAGCAAGCAGTTTTCGTGATATGGCACATAAGTTTGAGTCTTTAATATGTTATATTAGACATGCAATACTTAAGATAACAAAAATATTTACAGTGTATCAAAAAGATATTATTTTTGTACCAAAAAAAAAGATGTAGAGTCTTAAGTACAGGGATGGACTGTTTTAGTGATCTTGAAGGTACATTATTATGTATATGACGAACTCATGTACAAATTACAGCTCCTAGGGATGATTCGACGAGATACGTCAACTGAAAAAGTGCATTTCTCGTGAACTATCTGTTGGCTTGTAGTTGGACAGGTGCAATTGGCTTTGTCTTTGGACCGCGTTTTGGATCTAGTCACGGTGCGTTGATTTATCGCATCTCTATTATAAAATATTGGGTCGATTCCTTATTACCTTTTGGACATCAGGCTTTAGGAGATAGTGCATTCCCATCTTCGTCAACGTTACATACATCAATATAAACTCCAACAACACCAATAGGTAGTAATATTAAATAATTTATTTTGTTCCCAAAGAATGAAAATAGGGTAAGTTATAGGAAAGATAAAGAATCGTAATAGAAAGTTTGGGGAAACGATTAAAAACGGACAAAAGCCGTTGTACATATATATTTTCTTTACATGTGTTTTGATCCATAATCTGATAATCAAGTGTACAGAGGACAATTAAAATCATAATCTATATTATTATATTAGTACTTTTTTTAATGAATAATATGACCTTTTGTTTTATTTTTTATAAAAAACTAATTAATTGTGGATACATGATATTAAATATTTTTCTATACGTTTTGTCTCTTTACATTCTATTTTGATTTCATCAGTTTTATGTGTAAAAATTTTTACAAATTTTTACAAATAAGAAATTACGGAGTAAATACGCTTCCATACAGGCCACCTTATTTGTGTTTTCTATCGCGTGTCATGCCGCCAATATGGCATCTTTTTTTGTGCAATATTTCCGCGTTTTATTTTTAGATATTTTGTTAGATTTTAATATTGTACGAAAACACTAAAAAAAATGTAAACGATGTAATATGTAAAAAATTACAACATGAAAACACGTTTCTTCGTACTTATCTGTTACAATAAAAAATTTGCCTTTGTTTTGTATGTTGTGACTTGTTTTTACCCAAATTTTTGATAAAAAATAAAATAGATTTGTTTACATTTCTTGGTGATATTAAGCGCAATTTGATCCATAGGTGTTAAGAATTGCGAAAATAGTAAATTAAAGTTTCGCGTGAAGTGCAAAATAGTCTTTTTTTCAAAAAGAGAGGCTTTGAAATTTTGGAGATTTGAAAATAGAAAAGAATTTTGAATGGTTGTATATTAAAGGATATTTTTCTTTAGAATAATCCGACATCATTTTAAAAATCATATTATTTTGCTCCTTTAAATCATGTACGTTTTCATATAAGCTTTTTAAGTGTTTCATATCATCTTGCAGAATTTCAATTTTCTTTATATCGGCCTTAAATTTCTCCATCTCAGACTAACGTAATGATTTATGTTCCATGCTCACAGACTGTTCAAATAAATCGTTTTTTCTGTCCATTGCCTCGCGTATATTTTTTATTTCGCATTCTTTTTCTTTTTTTATAGTATTTCTTGGAGATTTATGTTGTTCAGTGTCAATCTTAACAATATCATCAATAGTTATAAGAGAGTCTAGGTTAACGGAATTTATCTTTTTCGAATCCAATGCTGCGTCTTGGGACTTTTTTTTTTACCTTCCCAACATTCTTTTTTTATTAAATTCTAATAACGCCAGGTTTTATGGCATTCTCCTGTTTTTTTGACGTTCTAATGTTTTTTCTTGTATTCTGTTGATAGATTATTGTATTTGGTTCGTGCAACATCTCCAGAACATTTAAGTCCAGTTTTTTCCGCTATCTGTTTCCAGAAATTCTTTTGAATGTGTGCCTGAGACTTATTCTTGTGTAGTTTGATTTTCCATTCTTTTTTGTTGAGTTCTTCTACTAATTTTTTTATATCAGTAAATGTAAATTTTGAATCTGACATTTTATAGGGGTAAGAATATGCATGGTTAAAATTTACCATGCACCTGGGAAGGGTTAAATAAATAAACATGCCAAAAAAAAATACCATGGTAAAAAAAATACACTCTTTTTTCTATTTTATTATACCATGGTAAAATAAATGCCATGGTAAAATTTTCAGGGCAAGTTTGTTATTAGTTTTTACCATGGAAAAAAAATACACACCCTAAAAAAGCTCAAGGGTAAAAGAAAAGTATTTGAAAACATAGCTTTTGTTTAAAAATCAGTATGAAAAAAATGTTGTCATTGGAGGGACTTTTTTGTCTTAGTTTGCGTATTGCGTAACAAAGTGCAGAGTCAAAACTTTGTGTTTAAAGCTTGCTATGCGCTGCAAAGTATTAGAAAGCTTGTAACTGTATAAGATATTTTGCATAGATCTAGAAATGTAAAAAATATATTTATACATTTTTATCTTTGTAAATGCTTTTGTGCTCTTATTTCATTGAAACTTATAAATTATAAAGCAATAGGACATAAACAGAAATAATGACGACAAGAAATCCAGTCTGCGTACATTTGCGATGTTGTCTAATAATATGAAAATAGATAACCCGATAAAATATCTTTTACGCAAAAATTTTTAGTTGTTATTATTATAAAAAATTTGTGTTTAGATCATTAATTAGAAACATTTTATATATAAAAATTGTTTTGCTTGGCTTTTTTGCAGTGTGTTGTAAAGGTTCGTGCGATTTTTAAGCACATGAACATGTTAAGTTAGATGTAAAGCGTTGTCCACAAAAATAAACTGTACGAAGATAAGGGTATTCGTGAAAGAGGAGCTGCCCTTATCTGTTACAAGGGGCATAAAGTTTACAAGGCAAAAACTTAAATCGTGGGGGGCGCAAGCATGCCATAGAAACTGTAAAAATTTTTACCTTGTTTTGTTTTTTAACTTTTTATTAATTTTCTATTTTATGGGAAATTAGATAATTTAATCTAAATCTAAAACAGAAAACGAGCTTCTTTGTCTTAGCTACGACACTGATGTAGCGAAAAAAACTAAAATATCGTAAAGTCTGTTTTAAACTATGCTCAAAACAAACAGTATTTTTTTTACAATACTATTACTTTTATTCTGTGTAAAATGCCACAAATCTGCCAATTTTTATAAAAGAACATTATTCTTTTATCTTGAACTTGTAAAATATTTTTTCATATATTTTATAATACCCAAAAAAAATTGATCGAGCAAATAACGAAATCTATTTTTTTTACTATAAATTGCATATAAAAACCGTTAAAATTGCAGTTTGTAGACAATCTTTAAAAAATAACCGTCAACATAAATACGACAAAAACTAACAGAACGGGGGTTCGGTGTTGTTTAATACATATTAAGAAACTATTTTGATTTTGGAGTGTAACTTCATATAACCAAAAACTTTATATATGTAAAACATACTCGGGCTAACATTTGAAGGCAATTTTTTATCCTTATCTTATTTAAAAATTGCAGAGTTATAACAAAACTCAAATCATTTTACTTTTATAATAACGGGTAGCACCGTTTAGTATCAGTCCCTCATTTAGTATCCGTATTCCAAAAAAAGGGAACTTTTCACATTATTTTACGGATACTTATTTTTTGTATCTGTATAAAAGTAGCACACGCAAATATTTTTATTAGGTGCTGACAGTTTGCAGATGTTTTAGTTATGCTTTAAAAGGTTGCTTTTATGATAAAAAAATAATTTACTTTTTGCATATCTAACCCCGTACCAGAATTTGTTTGGCAAAAATTCCGATAGGTAATATATAATATCTTGGATATTTAACGGTTTAATCCGTTAGTAATTAATTACAATGTTTATCTTATTAAGTAAGAGTGCAACAAAACGCTTGAATTGCGAAAGAATTTTGCACAATGTAGTAATAACCAAAACGCTGGTATCATTTTCTTCACCATAATTTTTAATATATGCATTCATATTTTAAAACAGGCGACAAATAGAACTGCAATGTTTTTTGACAAATGTTTTTTATTCATTTCGAAAAACAAAAGTATAAAATAATTACTTAAACAAATAAATAAAATAAGAAAAATTTTATGAAAATTTTATTTCATCGATAAATATCGTTTAAACCAAGTTTTTTTACACCATGGTCTTTCAAATCGTAAAAAAACACAAAAAAAGAGTATTTAAAGTTAAAAAATACAATTTCTAAAACACAAAGCAACTGATGCTAGTTATAAAACGAAACAAAATATAAAAACCATATATGTCACAAGAAAAAATTGATTTTTAAATGATTTATCGCTTTTTTACATTAATGCCATTTAATAATATAATACGGCGAAATGTGTAAAAGTGGCGAAAAAAAGTGTTTACTTATTGCTATTATATGCAAATTTTTAACTTAGAAATCCATAATGCTTATTTAAAACATACATAATCACTTGCGACTGATATCTTAAAGTTGTATTTTTACATTTAAATAATATTTTGGTATTTAAAATTGCAATTTTTTTAACTATTATGATGCGCTTAATATCTTGACTTTTATGCAAAAAAGTTTTAGTAAAAATTTTAATTTATTTTGTATATATATCAATTAGTAAAATACAAATTTCAATATATAACTGTTTTATATGTCATTCTTATAGTAATATCATTAAAATACTGTATGATTTTGTATTATAAAATATTCAGTACAATGCATTTAATCCTTTAGTTTTTACATATGGTGCTAAAAAGCAATTTTAGAAATTTTTATACAGTCTTTTTGCTGCGATAAACTTGCATAATATGTTAGGTTTTTTAAATAAAAAAAAATCATTACACCTGATTTTGTATCTTTTTGTAAAAAGTTATACTAAAAATATAGCCCTAATAACTTTGATAACTTTTTAATTTACAACTTTGCAGGCATATCGGCTCAAAAACTCAAAAAACTTGATGTCACGCAGATGGGTAGTTAAAGAGCCAATAAAACCTTAGATCAAGAAGCACGTCCCCTGAAAAAAAAATGGAAACTCATTTTTTTGATACTGGTATCGGAGTGGTTTAACCTGTAATCCCTTTGACAGGATGAAAGGGGGTGTGACCCTTGATAACACAATAAAACTAAAATTTTAAAAGGTTTGCAAAAACTAAGGCATTGTAATACAAGACGAACAATATTGCACGTGTTCGAGTACGTGTGTATTTTATTTATTTTTATGAAACACAGGTTATAGTTAAAGTTAGGATATGGGTAAGGGTATATTCTAAGGTTATGGGAGACTAGGGTCAGGATAAGGGTTAATCGCGGGGTCTGAGGTCTGATTGTAAACATATATTTTACAGAGTAGGGTGTAAATTATTTTAGGTATCAACTGTATTTAAGTGTTTCGTTAATATTGTTTTTATTTCTTTTTTAAAAATAGTTTTTAAACGTGGTATCAGACGCTGTTTTTTTGTTCTTCTTATATACTTTTTTTTAAGTCGAGGACAATTTGACACGTGATCCGTGTCTTGAAGGGGGTTGACCCTTGGCCCGTTTTTGCTAAACTTTTATACTTGAAGCAGTTTTTTAGGGGGGGGGTGTATTTTACATTTGATACAAAACCTTTTATCTAAATAAAACACCACATCACAATCTTTGTACGTTTTTTGCGTATTTTTTGTTAGTTAAATATACGCATCAGTAGCGTAGCCAGGTTGGGGATAGGAGTGAGTGTACCCCCCTCCCCTCTTCAGAACTTTTTTTACGCCTGAATATATGGGAGGGTTTTTTTTTGTGCAGAGATTTTTTGGATTTTAAGAATCGAAATAAAAA
>JAQFYM010001354.1:0-34953 GCA_034694785.1 Agrenia bidenticulata | reverse complement strand
GTATATAGCCAGTGACACACAGCAGGTCTAAGTCCCCACTGTTGTCCAACTGCTCTTCTGCACTGAGCAAGTGCAATGGCAGCTCTGCCTGCTCTCTGCTCACAGTGCGCGCTCCATGACAGAGATCTGTCTATGTGTACACCAAGGTACTTAACAGTGCCCTGAAATCCCAATGTACGACCATTGAGAGTAAGAGCCCTGCTACAGGTGGCAGTAGCATTCCTCCGAGTGGTAACCAGCATTGCTGAGGCCTTCTGATCCACAGACAGGTCTACACTGGCACACCACTCCACCACCATGTTGATTGCCTTTTGCATTTGTGCTCTCACGGTCCACAAATCAATACCTGTACTGTAAAAGGACAGGTCGTCTGCGAACCCCTGAGAGTACACCTGAGGTAGCTGCAGCCTCATCCGACTCAGGATCTCGTCAACGACCAGGTTCCACAGAAGGGGAGACAGCACACCCCCTTGAGGGCAGCCCCTCTCCACAATCCGGTTCCTGATTTCCCCACTGTGTGTGGCACTGACTGATCTCTGTGCTAGCATACTAATGATCCACCGGGTCGTCCTATTGTCAACCCGATGTCTGTATAGACCATTTATGATAGACTTGAATGTTGCCTGACTGAATGCTCCCTCAACATCTAGGGTCGCGCTAATACCGCATTCCCCAGACTTGAGGGTTCTCTCCATTCGAGCAACGATTTGATGTAAAGCCGCTTCAGTAGAGACTCCTGACATGTATGCATATTGACCGGCACTTTTGAGGCTCACCAGTAGGTCGGGAGTCCTTACGTGCCAATCAATTACTCTTTCCATTGTTTTTAGCCAAAAGGACGTGAGAGAGATAGGCCTCCATGCAGAAGCCCTCTCATAACTGTCCTTCCCCGGTTTTGGTATAAATACCACTTTAAACCTCTGCCATTCAGCTGGTGTGTACCCAAGCAGAAGGCAAGCCCTAATAACCCTGGTAAGATGGCCAATTAGCTCATTTGGAGCACATTGCAGCATTGCGGGGAATATTTCATCCCCGCCCGCCGACTTATAGGATCCAAACGAACTTAAAGCTCTCCTTACTTTCTCAGTAGTGACAATTGTATCAATTTGATCGTCGTCCATGGGTACGTGATCCATTGATAGTATTTCAAGATTGGGATCCCGTGGAAAATGCTTCTCCAGAAGGAGTTCCAACGATTCCCCAACCCCTAAGGTGTACGATCCATCCGCTCGTTCCAGAGGTCCGAGAGTAATAGATTTATCACTTTGAAGTATGCGATACAATCGAGCAGCTTCTGGGAGCTCCTCGATTGATTCACAGTACTCTTTCCAAGAGGCGCGTTTCGCCTTCCGGAGGGCCCGATTTAAGCAGTTCCTCCTCTCACGATATTCCAACCAATTTGGATCGAGACTATTAGCAGCACTAGTTCTACGGTAGGCTCTACGGGCTTCTTCTCTAAGTCGAGACAGCTCCATAGTCCACCACGGTACTGTTCTGCCATTAGCTCTGACTTTTTTTAACGGACAGTTATTTTCATAGGCTGTCCGCAGGATACAAGATACCTTGTTGACTCTGTCTTCGATCCCTTCTGGTGTTGTGATGGGATCAGAAGACATATTCTTAATGCCTGCGGAGACCTCATTGGAGTATTTCATCCAATCGGTCTTCCGCCTATTCCTGTAGTATATTGGGTCCGGCCTGCCAACCCTAAGTCCAAACTGAATGAACCTGTGGTCAGACATGGACTCAGTATCCAACACTTTCCAGAAATGTACCTTAGAAAGCAAATTGTTTGTTATCAGGGTCACATCAAGTCTCTCCCTTCTACTCGCAGTAACGAAGGTGGGCTTGTGTCCCCTGTTTATACAGTGGAGCTCATTCTCGACCATAAACTCAAGAAGCTCTTCACCCCTCGAGTTGATGTCAGAGCTACCCCACAACAGATGGTGTGCATTGGCATCACTTCCGATCACCAATGGTATACCCTTGTGTTTACAGTACTCAACTGTTTCCTTGACCATAAGAGGGGGGCACACGTTGTCGTGAGCCATGTATACTGAGGCATAAGCCACCGTTCCATGGCTCAAGGACAACTGTACCACCACCAGGTCACGATTACAGAACTGTATTAGTGGCCAGGACTTTATGTCCTTGCTCACAATAATACAGGCCCGGGGTACGAGCCTGTTATTTCCGTAGCTGTATACAGTCCCACTACCTCGAAGCCCATGGACCTTTCCATTGAAAGCCCAGGGCTCCTGTATGAGACTGATACCCGTGGTACCTTTAATTAGTTTTAGTAACGATGCTGATGCTGCCTTTGAATGATGAAGGTTGATCTGCACAGTAGGAATGTTAGCAAGCCGAATTAATTTATTATTGGAACTCATACAAAGAATTTAAATTGAACACAAACCTAATCAAGGCATCCTCGGCTCATCCACCACTCCCCCCCCGCAGATGTAGAGTGGGCTAGTGTCCCCTGGTCCGGGCCTCCAGAACCGGCCCTGAGAATCTTTGTAGGATCCCCAGCCCCGCCACTGGCCCCATCCCCCAGGTCCCCCTTGCCCTCCTTCTCCTTCTCCTCCCAGGCCCATCGCTTTATTTTTATTGCGTGTATAATAATAATAATAATAATAACAATTCCCCCATGGAATTTATTATTCCTCCCAATTGTTGTCATAGGGCCAGTGAAACTGGGGATCACAGGTGTTACCCCTCCTCCCCCGTTCCCCCCGGCCCCACGACAACAACAATAACAGTAGTAATTACAGTAAGGGTCTGATAAAAAGACCCAAGTCTCCAAATTCCCTTCAGAAACTCCCCTATCAGCTCTCCCATATGGTGATGTTATTGATGGGAGAGTCGACAGGTAATCTCCGAAAAGAACCCTTCCAACAGCCTTACCCGTCCATCTCACGGTCTCCTGATGATCCTTGAGGGTCCATTGTGTTGGCCAGGGTCGATCAACTCTTTGACTCGTCCAACAAGTCCCCCAAAAAACAATTAATTTAATTAATTTTTGAGCAGAAGAAAACTGGGTGCAGCTCATTCAAAAGTCGCGCGTAAGATCCTATCAGGGTTGGAGGTTGGAGCATTTGAGCAGTAGCTTGTATTTCTACTTGGTCCTGGTTTCCCAGAAAGAGGCCTTGAAATCAGAATGACCTCGCTCAAGTAGACTAAACGAAAAGGATTTCCTATAGGTTGGTGGATTTTACAATCACGTTAAGGATTCATAAGAGCTTTACAACCTTTTAATATAGTCGTAAAATCTAAGGTTTGGCTGAAATAAGCAAGAACTCAAAAGACGAATGGTTTCTTGGCTAGGATAATGGCACTCAAAAGTTCGACATGGACTATTTTACGATTGCATCAGGCGAAGAACGGAGACACGTTCTGGTTCTTAGAAGATGAATAAAATAAATGTAACCCTCGTTGTTGATTTCCTATCTGTTCCTAGGAAAGAGAGAACGTGGGCTTGTATAGAAGTTACAAGATTTGACTAGAAACTTGAGATTTGGGCATGGACCTGAACCAAATTTGCTTTGGTTCGAGCCCTTATTGGTGGGTATTAAGACGAGTTTTCAACCAAATATCAGTCATAAGTTGAAACGTGTTAGTTTGAAATTTTTTAAAATTGGCTCTTGTCCGTTTTGGATGTTAGAACGATTTCTAGCTTGTTTGTTTCTAAGTAAAGCTAAGAAAATATTCATTAAAATCGATGTTCAGCTTTCTAAGTCTCAGAAAAATCACTCCAAATTGACAAATAACATTTACCCCAGCAGCAAGAAAATTACATTGAATTGGATCTGGATTAACATGCCAAGAATTAATGGTTTAGCTTAAATTTAAATTAGCTTTTGTTTAGTACGAAATACAATTAAGGGTAAGCAATGCATTTGCCACAAGTTTAATCTAATATTGTAGAGATAAATTAAAAATATTTTGAGTTATGTTAAGAGCTAACGAATGATAAATGTATCATGGATCTTCTAGGAAATTACTCTAAGAAACTGTACCCCGTTCCAGAATTCGCAGGAAAGTGGAGTTCTAAAATAACCATATCCCTAGAATTTGAACTTAAATTTTAAAACTTGCCATGATAGCAAAAACTTAATAGGTTGTAATTACTTAGATGTTTCACTGCTAGAGAAAAAGTTTCCAAATTTCTAAAGAGTAGAGAATTTATGGAACTTATGCGATGCCTATTATCTTCAGTACTGATTATACGGGGACTCTTGACGGAGTTTATTGTAGAGAGATGTGAAGTCAGAAATCTGACAAGTTTAACTAATGACCTAGCCAAGTTGGACTGAGGTACAATACAATTCATGCCCGTCGCTCTTACGCTTATTGTTAATCTAATCCTTGCTACATTTATAATTTGACAAAAAACTTTCAAATCCCCCATCAATTAAAACTTCAAAAAGGCTAGAGGTAAACTAGTACTGGAAGTTATTAAATAGAAAAGTAATCAAACGCGAGCTCCTCGACTTTGGAACTTCAAACTCAACTCCAAAGAACTACAGGACCCCAAGGCTTTGTGATACCGTAGATATATACGATCTACTCCTTCCCTAAATTGGAAACTCATGTAAAGAAAGAAATTATAAAAAGGGCTCATTTTAAAGCACTCACTATTCCCACCCTGTCTTAAGTGGTTTTGCGTTTTGTTCATTTCAGGGTGAAAGTGACAGCTTTCAGACCGCAACCATAGCATTCGATACATGTACGTACAACTTCTTGGCTGTTATAAATACTTAATGCACTGATGGATGGAAACACTAAAGCATCTTGAAAGTTCTCAGCAAGGCTAAGCTCTTATTTTAGTATTGTACGTACATGTGTATTATATGCCCCAATAGCGAGCATAGCACCAAGTTTTAAAACTTGAATCTTTCTCAACAACAGCTTAACTTTTTTGCATACATGATATCTTGTGCTTGGTTCATAAAATATAATCTGACTTTATCATATAAAATGATATGGAAGTAAGGAGATATAATTATATGCTGTGATGCACAGTCGAAACTGACTTATCCCGACTTCTTTCAAAAAGAAAGTCTGTCAACTCATGGAACGGTAACGTACCGACGTCGTTAGACAGCAAATACAGCATGGTGTTGAATGGCTCAGAACTCAGTAGCTGAACTATAAAGTTTAAGTTGATTCATAATGTCTGGTCCCACTTCTCAAAAAATTACGAACCTGATGCACTCTAATATAGTTTTTAAATTGATTATTCATGTTCTGGGAGAGCGTAACCTTGTACCTCTCTATCCGTGAGAAACATAAAAGCACGCAATGTAAGGCTGAGCTCTTTGGTGAGATTCGTACAATATATTATGGATGAGTCTCGAACTTCCAGAAGAATGAACTCGCTGTATGAGAAACAGGGTATTTATTTTTCAAGTTTTTTACCCGGATTATTCATTTATTTAAAATAGCGAGTTTTCTGGAAAGACTTGCTTTACAAAAAAGTCCTTTAATCTACCCTTATTTTTATTTTCATGTAAATTGTCTCTCGTCATGCAGGGATAAAAGATGTCCAGAATTTGCTTGTTACTGGTGTAAGATTGAAGCGATATATTTTTTAAACCTAAGCCTGCACTTCAAAAAGAATTTAATTCTTTGCTATATTCTATTTCAATACTGAACTATATAAAAGGCATTATACATTCAAGTATTGTTGAGTTGTTAGATTTTCCGTGCGGGTTTGTATATTAGTAAGGGAAATCTTGAAAAAGAGAAAATATATGAGAGTATATTATCCTCTTTGACGCATTGACGATGTTCCAATTAGTCATGTTGCTTTGTGAGATAAAATGTATTTGGATTTATTTGAGCTTGAAAGCAGAACAGACGAGGCCGGCTTTGCAAATAACAACTTTTAAAACCTTTCTTAACGAGCTGTACATGGAAATGACTTCTTTATTAAGCAAGCCTAGTCTTCGTGCTAACTAATAGACAATTTCCACGATAAATTGAAAACCTCTAAGATCAAAGTCCATGTTCAATATATTCTTTGAACGGTTATATGTTTCTTTGAAACATTTTAAAACGTATTAGATATTTGACGTGAAATTAAACACTGTATTTTCAAAACAGTCCTTTTGGAAATTCATAAATGACAGATTATTAGTTTAATCAATATAGTCTTCTGAGAGTTGTAGGAACTTTTTGCAGTCAAAAGAGAACTCGAAATTTAGGTAAATATATAAATTGTTACTTTATCAAAACAACCGAAACTTATCATGTACATACATCCGTATCTTGCTTGAGAGATCAAAAGAGTTTTCAAATAGATCTGCAGCATATCATATAGCTCGCTTAATATTATTTACTTTCCTGGAATTAAAAAGAGCTCTGTAAGCAACTCAAAGGGAATCCATCCATCTTTAAAGTTATTAAAACTACAAAATAGTTGGTCGATAACGGCGTTTACTTCTGAAAAAAGTATGCTATTTTTTACAATATTAATGCCTTGGATGGAAATTTTTGAGGCATTTTTAAGCCGATCGTTTAAATGTTAGTTTTTGCAAGACTATATAAAGCAGTTTTTTTTACCTGTTGTACGATTTTGTCCACATAACTGAGCTGAGCATGTAATATTCATGTTGGCAGCGGAGTTTTTAGAATCGGTTATGAAAGCTGTTACTCTGAGTTCAAAAAACCTTATTTCATAGCTTTGCAATAAAATGAAATAACACATGAACCAACCAAAGTTTGGCCAAGCCACAACAGCATTCAATTCATTTGCTTGCACACACAAGTTTCTGCATAGAATCGACTTCTTGGAAATGTTGAAATTTTTTAGAATAAATAATGATGCTCTTCTGATAGGCGAGCACTCTTTATGGTTTCATTTGTACAACGATTTAGACACACCCTTTAGAGCAGAATGCTTTCACCAGAAGCCGCCTTCAACGTCGTCATTATTATAGGATTCTTGTGTAGATACGACTTTAGTGTTAAGACTAAAAGCTGGAAAAGTATACCATAAAGTAGATAAACCTTGATGCATTCATAAAGCTGTAATAAGGCAATTTGCCATCTTCAAGCGTAGCCCAAGCCCTGCCTACTTAGTCTGGTTTGAGAGATCAAAACATATTATATCCAGCCGTTCCCCTCACCACGAGCTACACGTATTCGTAATAGATTTATGTACACCATGCTGTGGAGATATTTTAGAAAAATCTTCGTAAATTATTGCACGTCTCTTTTTCAAAGATATTGATCCTTTCAAACTCTGGTCACGTAAATTTCTTTGATAGTTACACTCAAGTTACTGATCTATTTTACCCGCAGTGTACTCATGAGGTCAACTGGTTTGAAACGCTCTGAGGAAAACCAACATTGGTAACATTAATAGAAAACGTGGAATTTTTTGTGCTTGAAATGTAGGTGACGTTCAAAGTAAATTATTTCCCAGTTAATGAAGAAAATAAAACAAATATTAACTACTACTTTCAAGTTGAACTACGGGAAAATTCTAATTAATCTTATTTACCAAGTATCAATCATTTTTATTTAGTCTGTAAATAGTTGTGCAGAAATCTTACTATTATTATTTAATTAGCAAACAGGATACCCTTATCTCCAAACTATGAGCTTGAGCTCCCAATTTTCTTCTCTTGTACTCCATCTTTAACTTGTTTGTCCTTAATACGCGGATGCTACTGATAGTTTGAATTTGTTCCTAAATTAATTACTGTTAAATTTCGCAAGAAACTCTGAAATTTCTCATTGTCTACATCTCTGAGAGAATTCTACTCTGGGATCTACCCTATGCACATTATCCCTCATGAGAATAAATAATTTAATCAAAATAAAGTGTAAGCTTTCAAGGAGGGAAGTGTGGATTTTAAGTTGGACGGCTAGAGAATGTATGTTTTCTCAGGAACCTCTAACCAAGTAACCATAACCCACCGTCTCCTCAGCGTAGAAATAGTTTAGTTCCAACGTGAAAGGTGAAAGCTAATTCGCTAAGGAGAATTTTGTCTTTATTCAGGAGTGAAAGTATAAGCAAGGCTTGTTTGCAAGTAGGTAAATCTTCCACAATAACCGAATTAACTGAAGCCAAGTGTGTAATCAAATTAGCATTAAATTAGAAGTGCTCATAGTCTAAGAGTGAGAGTAAGCAAAGACCTCATGATAGTTTAGTATTCATGACACGAGACTATGGGCTAGTTAGTTCCAGCATCCGAACCCAACTGTACACCCAACATCCAACAAACACATAAGCCTTGGCGATGAAGTGGCTCCGCAGTTTCCTCATACTATAAAGATGCAGTTGCTTTATGATGAATTTGATTATTAAGGAAACTCGAGAATCATGGACACATGATGATGGGCTAAAGTTTGATGGAGGGAAACAATTGTTGCGGAGATTGCTTTTAGAGAACTACTTTTGAAATGGGAATGGAGGCCCCTAGTACGAACGTCTCCTTTAAGCATTTAGCTTGGTAATTGGTAAACCATGGAATACTTGGCTGAGCTTAATTAGTTCTTGCTTGGCATTTTGGATGCTTCTAAATTCCAAGCCTGAAGTTAGTGGGAGACCAAGCCATCCGTATTTTGTTTGCTCATTCTTCCCAACCTTGCTTATTCGAAATCAAAGGGTGAAAGAATGCATACATAATAGAGTTGGGCAGGTGTTGGAGTTCTCAAGGATTGGACTTGGGTAATTAATGGTTATGAGTTATTTATTTCTGCTTAACTCATAATTCCAGACCTCCTGGAGATTCTGCAGAGTCTTTCCTCGTCAGTTGGCGCATGGAATTCTTTAAATGATTTGTGCGAAACTTCGAAAGTTTTTTTTTTAATTTGGCGGACCAGAAATTATTGGAAGTTGATTCCAATTTCGGATGTTTACGCATGCACACGGAAACTTTCTTTTTGTTATCTGGAATCAGGCAAGTCAAAAATGTAAAATATTGCGTCGTTAATGAGGTGGAAGGTTTTAAGAAGAGAAACGGATTTTTGCCCTGGGGCTGTTGTAAGTAGTAAATCTTTCTAAAGCTCAGTTTCAAAGAATATAGTTTTGAACCAAGGTACGTTTTGACATTGACATTTTGAACTGACTGACTTGACTAACTTCCAAGAGAATTTATTGGCTTGGATATTCTCCTTTTTAATTTAATAGGCTTACATACTACAAGTTCCTAAAAGTCTCTGATTTGTTGACATTAATTATTGTTTGGGCTCCCGTACTTGACTTTTATAGATAACAGTTGCCACGGGCTAAACTAAAAGTACAATGGTCTTGCTTGATAAGGTCAACTTGTGAAAAATAATAATGGAAATTAAATTTTTTACGTACCTTGGTTTTGAACTACTCTAAGCTCAAATAAAGACGAATTTGTTGAATTGGCAATCATGTCTATAATTTTGCTAAGCTGACTGTTGGTCTGTTTCGTTGCTCCGTAGAAACCTTGAAAAACGATAAAAATATAAAAGTAAATCCAAAGGAGTATAATCAGATATTCTGATATACTATTATTCCCTATTTCAACCATTACCCGTAACTGCACTGAATGTCTTGGGATTCAAGCCAATAAATTTGCATTCTGAAATAACAATCCAAACCCTTGTGCATTCAAAATTAAATTTCACGCTCAATTCAATTCCTTTAGCCGTTTGACAAAGCTTGGCCTCCCAGTGTCTACAAATATGTCATTTAAGTAATACATATATACATAAATCAATCAATCTGTATTAAATGAAGTAGGTCAAAACTAAATACTTAATTGCTGATAAAAATCACCTAAGAATCAGCATAAAATATTTCATTAATCTGAACGTACTAGGAACAGTCAAATCGTGTTTAGTTGAGATGAGAATATTAATTTTGAAATCCTAGCACACTTATAGGTACAAAGATACTTTAAAAAATGATAAACGAACAACAATTCCTAAAAACAAAATCGTCATTAGCATTCCCAACTCTGCTGGAAAGTTGAAAACTTAGTTTTAAGCGTTTAAAAACTTGCTTTAATTTTGATATAGGATAACTTTTTTTAAAGTAAAAGATAGCTTCTTCCTCTCACGTGAAAGCCTTCCTTCGTAATTTCCCCCTTTATCTTCACAAAGATCCTCAAGGGAGTCCACGGTTTTTATCGAAACTTTTTTATCTTTCGTCTCGTTATTTTAGTCGTGTAGGCTTGTGATATCGAAATTTTTCTTACCGGGTTTAAATTCCTTCCTTTTTGAAGTTTTACTTGCTTGAGATATTTTAGGTGTTTGATATTTATATATTTCCTGACACTGTTAAATTAAAGTTTATTATGCTCTACCCCAGAAAGATTATTATTAGTAAAAATCCTTGCATTCTTTTCTAAAAGATAAATCCTTTTCAAAACTTTATGAAAAGAGTTGGAACAACACTAACAACCATGATTGATTTTTTACAAGTAGATCAATATAAAAATGATTTTCTTCCTCATGAAATTTTATCTAAACCTAGGGGTTGTAATTACGCGTTTGAAAATATTTTTCTATTAAATAAAATTGCAAAACCAATCTATCTTAAAACATACATCTGAATGATAAATATAGACTGAAAACTTCCAAAACCTTCACTTGTTTGTTCCACGTGCCCAAGAACTCAACCAAGAGAGGGAATGCAATCAAGTAATTGGATTGAACTGTCGGTGGGGATTCTATTGTGTGAATATTATGAGTTGTTAGAAAATCCATGTTATTAGCCTTATTGGTCTAAAGGTTATGTTGTATAGCCTGAGAGAGTCAACAGCCTTTGATACAATACAAGAGCACGACACGACCCTGCCCCTATCCTTATTCTTTAGAAAAAAGTACGAATCCTCGAGTTCTCCTCTGCAAACTTAACATTATTAGCAATATAATATATTATATCTCCCCGCCTGTATGGACATTTCAGGGCTGAGAAGCATCCACGTCGACATCGACATGAATGTCAAATGATGAAAAAAGAATGAAAGGACCCGTGAAGAATGGCCGTATTGAAAGAAGCTGAATAAAACTGAATAGAAAGGACGGGAGAAGAATGGGGAATAAAATATGATGATATTGCGGATGAGATTACATAGGAATGGGAGGGTGGTATATTCTCAATCCGATTTGACAGTAAAATGATGGAAAGGAAAATGTATGCAGTGGGATCACACCACATAACATAATCCCATATATATTCGATACGGAGAATCAAAATCTTTACTAAAGAGACAGCTAACATCTCTCACAAAGCCTCAAGATATTAGTGTAATTCGCATTCAATTCAGACCAGGTTTCCCCTTCGTTCTTTTCCCATTAGAATACATCCTTCTTTTTTTATTGTTACGCTCAGGATGACGGGAGCATGTAGGAGTAGGGCGTTGGATACTCATCCGTCAGGCTTACGTAGGAGTTTGAGATTTCTACTTCGAACTGAGAATGACGATAAAGATAGAGAGACAGAGAGTTAGAGGAAGAATTGTAATAATATTATTCATCTAAAGCCTCTGATACTTTTACTCTTGTCTCGTGTGGGGATAAATGAAGTTTAGGAGTCCAAATCCAAGCCACAACAATTACAATCCGGGAGAAAGCTCAGTTACCTTTAGTATCCACGGCTTTGGTTAGTCTAATAGATATTGGATTTATTTTCATTACCTTCGGTTTGCACTGGGGATGAAGGTGTAGAGAGGTGCGGTCTTAGTATATTCCATAGACTTGGCAATCGTTTTTGTACTACTAATATACATATACGACATATATAGAATAAATATATATGATATGTGCATAGATGTGTAAAGTATATAGAGACTCGGGCTGATTCAATTGAATCCTTAGATTCGGATTTTAGTTTCAGAGCTCTTTATCTACACCCTGCATGCATCTTTTACCCAAATCCTTTTGTAGTTGACAACCCAATCCAGCTACCGTATACTTATAAAAGGTTTTCTACGTGGTTTCCTTCTTAGGCTTACTAATGTTTAGACTGCACTACTGGTATCTTATACATATATAAATACATCTTTGTAGCTTAGTGAATAATGCCCTGCTAAGAAGATTTGAGACTTAGAGATAAGGATCAAATAATCTTTTGGTTTAAATCTTATGTAAATACTCTCTATAGCGTCTCTACTATATAGACGAGATTAATTCAATTTTAATTTCTCTTCTGGATGTTGAGATGGTTTGTGTGGGCTGGGTTGAGCTGGAGAATGGAAAATTATTGCAGGTTTTTAAAACATGTGAACATTTCATTACTCTTAAGAGATAATTGGAGTGAAAGTAGTGTAATGGATAACGAATATGGAGGGTTTGGAGGTTGAATTGTTGAAAATTTCTGGGGAGGGTACTTTTGTTCCTTACCTATGGCATTTTTTTAATAAGAGATTTCAATTAACTTTCTCCATATGGTTGGATTATTTAGAGTCTCGTTATCTTTGGATTTCGGAGCTCTGAGTCCCATTACAGAATTCTGTACAGATGTTACTTTTATGGTAATTATATTCATGAAGTTGTTTCTCATCCCACTCACGTCTCAACTTTGCTAGGCCCAAATGTTGTCTTCTAAATGCATAGCACTTGGGAGTCATGGGATATGGATGCTTAGTACGTGGGGAAACTAGATTATATCCTTCTCATTCATTGAGTGTGTTCTTTGAATGTTGTAATAGTTGACTCTCTTATGCATTAGATAAAAGATGGAAATTAGGCAGATTCAAGAATAGAGACTAGGAGATGTGGACATGGTTGACGCGGTGCGCCGTGTTTAATTTAAAATGGACTATGGCTGACGTTTTGCTCATATTCATTACACTTTGAGAACATGTAAGCACCGTGTAATTGATGTATGAAGAGCCCGTTTAGAATACCAAAGACAATAATGGTGAGTTGACTCTTCATTCTCAATTCGAATTCCAATCTCCCAACTTCAGACAAAACAAATTTACCGAGAGTGGATGAATGAGCAATCCAAAATGATCATGATGATGTCCTCGTAGGAAAAAGATTTGCCTGAATAAACCCAGACTTTCAAATTAATTAACGAATCTCAAATCGACGAAGCCCTTTTGAGTGCTTAATTATGTCTCTGGGACCCCCCATTTAGTTACCGCGAAATGACAGTAGCACAGAGATGCATAAAGCTTGCACACACATTACAATCCTTTAATCATTCACTTCGAATCCATCCCAAGGGCCTGAAGGCTACCATATTTTGGCTAAGGTAGTAATCAAGTCATGGAATGTGGAAATCTGATTGAGACTCGAAGGGAAAATAGTGCTTCAGAGTAAACAAGTTATTTGTACAATTCGTACTTAAATGTTTCAGCCACATAGATTGGATTTCGGAGGGACTCCCAGGCCCTCCCTTCCGAAACTTTTTAGGGAGGGGAATGGATTTGAATTTGGAAATAGATGAACTCCCTAATACGACTATCTCGTACGGACTATTAGAATAGGGATGCAAATAGTAATTGGTCGGCTTAGTCGATTTCTAGAAAAGGGGAAATGAGGCTTTAAATGAAATTCTGCTGCTTTCATAATCCGTTAATATTAATATGGAGTTTCCTCTTCCAGTCCTCTTAATTATAGATTCTCTCTTGTTAATATCTCTACTGTTTACTAGTAAACGAGGTTTATGAGACTACTTATTACATTTTAATGGATAGATAAATATTTTCCAGCCCTTTAATATCCGTCTTCCCAACTTGGAGAGGGGGAGTATTACCTCTGAGCTTTTTATCTCTAAAGTGAGAATGTGCTGAAGGTTCCATTTCATAATCATAATGGAATTCCATCCAACTTTTTAACATATGAGTGTTCATAAGGAAACCTGACCTCCGTCCTGCTCAAAATAGGCCTGCCACGAAAATGAAAGTAAAAGGCTGTAACAACTTTTAATTATGATCTGTTTGAGTCTTTAGCCTCGGAGAAGGAAGGATGATGAAACCTTGATTAAATAAACCATTGAGATGACGGGAGAAATGTATACTTTGGAGGCTGAAATAATTGGATACCTTGCTGTAGTTTAGGAGGATTAGAAGCAGGTTTGAATTGCATATACAATGCTACCAATTCGGAGAGTAATCCTAAATAAGCCTGAAAGAAATCATTATTCATTAATATAATCTACGGCACTGCACGACACTCGGATTAGCTAAAGTTTTTGATAAAATGCCAAGAACATTACGAAAACTGTAACCAGCATTTAGAATAATTGTTATTGTGACATTTAAGAGCCCACAGCTGGAACTTTCTCAATTTGAGATACCAAGGATTCCATTTAAAACTGGAATTAAAACAAAATAAAGACGTATCCTGACCATGGTGTATCTAATACTAGAAAGTTGAAGCCCTTTGTGTCCATGAAGAAAATGGACAAAAGAATCCAATGACACGCATTGGTACTTTTTATCCTTAAAGTTTACCTACACCTTGCACCACCAATTCTTTGGACAAATAGGCAATCAGGGAAGTAAATCAATGAATCAATGATAAATGAGACTATGACTATAAAGAAAAGGAAAGAAACTTTTTTTCTGGTTGATGGAAAAATGGTTCTCGAAGAAGATTTCAACTTTTTCCTAGCCTCAAATTTTTTTACGTCTATACGATTGGAGAAAATTTGTAGGATGAGAAAATGCCTCAGCTGCTGGCTCTCACTACAAATTCGAACCAGTTCATCATACGAACAGAACGTGCGGCTTTTGAAATTGGGAAACTGAGTTGTAGAAATCGACACAATGGTGGATGCGTGATTTCCATCTATTTACTTCACAAAGCTGGGATAAATGGATTCATTAGCGGTGGTTCTGATTCTCGAATGAGCTCAAGTCTAAACATAGCTTGATATACAGACAAGTATATATTTACACCATAAACAATACAATACAGTTTTGGGACAATGGCTCCAGCAAACACTTCCGTCTTCCATACTTCTACCATAAGTAATTTAATTCATTGTATGTCATTCAAACATTTAATCATAGCTCTTGAAGCTCCTGGGACTAAAAAAGTACTATTAAATTATGCGAACATTAAAAAAATCAATCGACATTAGTTTCTTGGGAAGTACTGACTTACTAAAAAGGAATATTAGAATAATCCTGGAACCTCTAAAAAGTTACTGCAGATTACAGAGCAACAGCCCATTCAAAGTGAATCCTTTTGAAAGTTAGGTATGGTGGTGTTTAGTAATACTGCAGTTGTATGGATGCAAAAAGTCTCTCGACCAACTTTCATCATATCGAATCATTGGATTGTGTGGTCCCGGTGCGTGGTGAGTGTGGGCTTCCACTCAGTAATGAACCCAGTGAGGAATTTGAGCATCAGTGCGAATTTTATTGTTTATAATTCCACCAAATTAACTCAGATTACAGCCCAACTCACACCCACACGACTCTGTTGGTTTAGCGACAGAATTGAATAAACATGCACACATTTACCATTTACCATTTTGGAGTATACACGAGTCATTCTTTATCAAAATTAAAGTCGATGAGATGAATGAGGCTGATGATGATGGACTGGGAAGTTGGAACGTTGGGAATCCGGCCTGAGCGACCATTTGAGTTTCCAATGATTCCATATACTTCGCTGGCAATCAAGGCTTAGAAAATCACATGAACGTAATTCAAATGGAAGATTCCGCACTCAATATTCTTTGTTTGAACAAATGTTTGCTCAACAGACACTGCTGTATGTCCCTGTGTTTGCACTTTAACAGTATTTCATTCAGCCCTATCTATTGAGTGTTGAATGGTGCATTAGCACACAAAATTAATGAGATGGAAAGGTGCAAATGGCAAGGGTCGCTCCCACCTCAGGCTACAGTTCTCGCGTGTGGTTTGAGCCGAGATGAGATTTTTGCATGCAATGGGAGTTACTCGTCCGGACTTTTTTCTCTTGTAAATGGATTCCGTTCATGTTTATTATTTGGACGGAATGAATTCGGGACGGATTTCTTCCTTTCCTATTTCTCATAGAGCTATCAATCGGATGTACCAATAACCAACGCCTCTCCTCCTGAAGAATTTAAAACAAAATTTTATCAAGTGCTGTACCTGAAAGGTTTTAAGTACGTGGTACGTGGTATTAGGACACTTACATGATTTCAGAACTTTGCCAAGGGTTGGGGCGAGAATTGGAGAAAGAGGACGTAAAAGGGAAATAAGTACATTTTTACTGTGTGATTCGAACGCCATTAAATTTTATTGCTCAAGGCGTTACAGTTTGTCAGTTTGTGGTAGGTCACATTTTATCCCATGACCTCCTACTCTTGCTTTCTCCATGCCCAGAACCTCAACTTTAGGATTAGCTACACCATAAAAACTTAACACACTTTTCTCCATCTCATTCATTGAGTCTTTCCGCCTTCGCCCTTATCCAGCCTGTTTGTCTGTTGTAGTAAATAAATAATGAAGTACTACAGTAGTAAACTCCGTGATGACGGGTTTTCAAAGCTGTTATACTGCAACGGGTATTACTCAGAATATAATGTCTGTCTCGAGTGAGGTCAAGTGTATGTGACTGATATTCTTGACCAATCTTATGCAAGGTAAAAGCACTTATAGGGTATTTCAGCACTACTTCATTATATAAATGTCCCATGGGTATGGATATACTTGTAAAGCTGAAATAAATCAACTATAGCTGCGAGGGGTCAAACGAGCTATTAAATTTTGATGAGCTTTATCATTGCTTTTATATAACAGGTAGTCTGGAAACTGATTGCTTTTCATTAATGTTATCCAATGACGTCTTTGTACAATGTTTGGTGCTATCTATGAGATATTTTTACGTTGTAAGGTTTCGAATTTCAATTTAGTCCTGAATAACTCGAAGCCTTTTCCTGTTCAAATCCAACGGTTTAGGGGTGTAATTTCTCAGACTATCATCTTCGTGTTTGTGGCACAAGCTGGCAATCAAATTGGCAAGTGATTGCTTTCTACGAAATACCTAACAATATCCTTAAGCTAAGATTTAAGAACTGGCATGGCTGACCTCGAGGATTTCTCGCAATTTCCTTTCTACAGTATAGACATTTATATGATTTTAACTGTCTGGGTAAAAACCCAGCTTGTGTAAATATCAAGTTGTAAGCTGGGGATTTTCAACTTGAGCCTGGATATAAATCGTGAATTCCGCAGGTGAATAAATCACTCTGGTACAAACCAGCCAAGGTTATTTAAACAAAGGAACCTCCATCCTTTTTGATACTTTTGGAACTCTCTCAAGTACCTATAGTGCATTGTAATATAGTATAGCCATGCCATGACATGACAATGCATCAGGGAGTAAGAATCAATATAAAAAAGTAATGGACCAGTCAATCTAGAGTAAGGTCTCTGATTGTGAATCCACAAATCTTAGTTTAAACCAAGATTGAGTCAGCTCTAGAGTCTATAGACTTCTGGTTTTGGATTTCCGTTACAGGCCAAAAGAAACATTTTCTATATTATTCGCATACCTTTTACTATTTGAATCGAGAGCGAGCGAGAGGTTGAGAAACTACAATTTTTCATTACTTACAAAGATTTCCTTTGTCAAGGGAGGACTCTTGTTTGAAATGTGTTTACACAGATTCCATGTCACTGGTCATGATCAAAGGTTGGAGGATAAAAACCACCTTTTAAAATCTCAAAGGGAACTGAACAAGTAAAGTTTTACTTTGTGGAAACGAGTCGAGGATAGCTCGATTTTCTATCGTAGAAAAATATTGACCAAAAGACTTATTCCCAATGCATTAATCGAAAAATATCCATCTCCAACCGGCAAATATTTGTAACTTATTCTTGTGAGATGAAAACAATAAATTAAATAGGAACAGATCTCAAAGTGGACATTTATTTGACATTTACTCACAATCAGTCTGAAGGTTGAAAATGTCAATGTAATCCTATATAAACCTTTCTTTTAAGTATTCTCCACGTTCCCATGCCTCTCATGTTCCAACAATCAATCGCCCAGTTCATTTCTATTTCTGGCAAAAATGTATTGAGACAAATTATGTCGAAATATTTATTTGTATCATGACGACTATAGGATATGTAAGAAATTCGTTTAAAATAATTTCTTCTCGTCACCAGCATATGCGAGATTTTACTACTTAGATTCGAAAGCACTCAAACTCTACCCAGGTTGCAGCCAATAGGAAATGAAATACTCTCAATGAAAGCCGTAAAAATCCCACAGGTTCATTTATCTCTTTATGTGCTAGTAGTTAAAAGGCTTCATTAACAGAAAGCGATGAAAGGTTACACTGATGAGGAACGAGGAAAAATGTCACGGAAAGATCGTATTTTCCACCACAGGAGACGAGCATGTGATTATATATAGTCTCAAGTATTTGAAAAGTAAGGAGCCTACAATCATCCTGTGGAGGAGGAGAGGGTAAAAGTCCAAGTCAAGCATTTAGTTAGAATTCACGGCATTTTCTCAGATGAATAAAAGAAGAAGAAACCGAAAGAGAGTAAAGGACAAGTGAAGTCAAGCCAAACGAACCAAACATTTCGAAAGTAGATAGGGATTGAATCCGTATATTATAAGGGCACTCAGTTTCACAACCATTCCTAGCCATGCACTAGATTCTACATTCTAGCAAAGCAATACTTACCCTAAGTTTCTTCTTGCTTTCGTATAGTAATAGGTAGTCTTAGTATGTGGTAGGTGTAACTCGGTGGAATCTGGAATGTGGCCCACTCTACTATTTTAGTCTGTTAAGTTAACTCGTCCTTTGCGCATGCATGGCTGGCCTATCTCTCAACTTGAGAGAGAAAGCTTGGAAAGCTAGGAATTTCCTTCGTGGACGAGCATTGAACGATTGAAAACCCTATTATATGGAATCAAGGCTTCAAGACAAGGCATTCGTAGAGGGTATGAAGATACAAATACCACTACTGACACCGCCACTATACATAATATGTGTGTCTCTGTGCTCGAGCTTTCACTTACTAAGAGAAAGGCACAGGATCTAAGAGCTACTTGGAGTCTGCTGGGTTTTATTTTATGAACGGGGGGCCTAGAATTATTTGGAACGGTAGTGCACACCAAGGTTGGCTTGGAGTAAGAAGGTTAGGAAAACGGCTACAGAGAAAATCGAATTCCTTGAGCAGTATCCACTGTCTTAAGTTGTACAAAGCGTTTAAACTTTCACCACTCTTCATATCCCATCTCACCATACCTCCGGTCCTTTTAATATGTAGGCTTTGAAAGTGCACAGGGGCATTTGGAAAGAGCATGTCCTTCTCCGGAGACGTTTGCTAGATTGAGGCACAAGGAGATGGGTAAAAGTTGAAAGTGTTCCGCTCTGGCTCTTTTCAAATCTCGTCGAACTTGAAGGAGTTTTATAGACCCGTGTGTCACATATATCATTTCACGAGAACAAACAGAAGTTACTATACGTGCATAAATATACGTATGTATAAATTTATCTATGAGTTTGAGCTCTGGGATTCGAGTAATTGCATATGGGTAATCTGGACTATGAACTATCTATCTATTGATTTCAAGTCAAAGTGAAAGCCCATGCTATAAAAAAACAACTAGTACAGAGCTAAGCTACTTTTTAAACTCTCAACCACTGTACAAAGCTCTCATTCGGGAATTTGAAGACGATCTTTAATACACCTAAACACGGAGTAACCTCTACCATCTGTCTATCCCGTGTCTCTTGAGTCTTGAGCAACACAGCCCAGTTCCCAGGCTCCGTTATACTTTCCAATTTCTACTTATTTTTCAATTCGAGTTAAAGACAGTGTTGGTGGATTCAAAAGAAACAAGGAGAGTGCAATAAGAGAAATAGTTTGAAACAGGACTTCAAATTCCAGATTGGTCATGTTCTACGAGTAGATAAAAGCCCCGTGTGGATCTATATGATATATATGCATCCACCTAAACAGACGGACGGACAGGTTAAGTTAGTTACAAAAACCTAAAAACATCTAGATTCCAGAGAGTCAATTCTCAAGGGTGTGGAGTAAAACCATTGAAACCTTTAGACTTCCTTTCAAAGTCTAAAGAGAAATTGGAAACAAAGTGGTGGGGTTTAGTTGAACGATCTGACTCTAAGTCCAGCTTATCCGAAAGCAACAGAGTTGGATAGAGTGAGAAAAATGTGCTTGGGATCCCAAAAAATACTTGCCATCTAAGGGATAACACTAGCTTTGTAAAACAACATTACCTAGATCGGCTACAATTCTTCGTGAAGAATAAGATTGAATTTCCCCTTATTGCATTCCATTCCTCTCGTCTACTGACTACTCTAGCATTCAACCGTCCACTCTTGATGGCCCCATGTCACGTCAATTACATGAGCCTTGGTATTCCCATCATCTTCACCACCGCCACTGATCTAGAGCCTCACCTCGTTTTCACATTTAAATCCGATTCCTCCCCTTAAGGATTTGTGAGCTTCGTCAAATTTTATGCGTGTATATATGCATGCATACATGGCTATACAGATGTGTGTATAACTATATCCGTGGTGTAAGAGACGGGTATTTCTAGATTTTTGAATACAGATAGCTCTATTATCCCAGGCCGGGTCAAGTGATACAGGGAATGCTGACTTTGTGGAAAGTGTAGCCAAAGTTTGTCTGGTTAGGAGGAATATTTACAACGGGAAGTGATAAATCATCCTGAGACAATGTCTCTATTCGATTACATCTGACTTCCTTGCTAAGGGGCGAAAAGACATAAAGAAGATTCAAGGGAGGATTCATGAAATCCCAGATTAGTCAACCTAAGCTTCCTAAGTGCTGGAATGGCTATAATAATATGACTCTTCTCTTTCCTCTTGGCTATAACTATTTTGGGTAATAGTGTTCCGAATTCTTTCAAATGATTTAGTTGAACCAAAGTCAAGATTTAAGATTCAAGATTGACAAGGGCCGTGTGTTCAAGAGCAATAAAATGCTAATCTTCCCTGTCACGATGAGAAGGAGCACTTGAGGGCTCTATTTTCGATTCTTTAGGCTTCAATCAGCTATCTCCACTAGCTGTCCTGACTGAGGAAGTGAGAAGTTGCCGGGTGTGCAATTTAGTTCTCATACACACAAGTCATTTGGAATTTCAATCGAACTCAGTTTGTCGTCAAGAGGTTGGCCAAGCATTTTGAAGACTCATACTTAAAATATATCAGGAACCTCCAGGAGTCTGCATATCAGACACATAAAGTCAGTATTGAATTAAAGAAGAAAGTCAGCTTCTTTAGATTCTGAGTCTTTATTCTCCAGAGCTGAGTGACTGAAGTCAACGTCGTTAACAGATGAAATTGAAACGAGAACAGGAGTTGAATCAAATGCGCTAGTTCCTACTCACAAAGTCACAAACTCACAACCTCACTCACCAGCAGCTCCTCGTCCTACTACTCCACTCCTCATAATAACCAACTCAGGGACTCAGTCGTTCAGTACTCACTACCGACGAACCAACTACTGAAACTTTCTCTCTCTCTCGTACATTGGAACTGTGTCAATATTCTTATAAAAAGGGAGCACTGTGAGACTTTGAGATTCCAAGAGAAAGAAGGAAACAGAGTTTTGCATTATAGAGATAACCTTTCTTCTCTTTATTAATCAAAACCACCACGGGCAGAACTCTTGGCAGACATACCTAGTTTTGCTTACTGGCTCTTGGAAGTGAAGCCATCAGTAGGATCATCAAACATCTTACCATCCTCCTCATCTAGTTTATTTTTCTAGGACGGAAGAAATTGTGCAAATAGAAAACGTTAGATTCAAAGAGCTTACATTATAAGCAAATATATTATTATGAGTCTAGCTATCTCTTGTACAGCCGTCTAGAACTTGAGTCCCTCCTTTACATTACATTACTTCCAGACTTGATAACACTAACATCAAGGACACACATTCCTTTTATATTTTCAAGAGCCCTTTGGAGGTTTACAAAATCGACGTACGTACAGATAAGCCGAGAAGGACAACATGGATAGTTTCTGAATTGAATACTATTATAGAAGCCGAAAGACCAGAGTTGACAGTTTACCCCTCATCGTGTGCAATCTCTATTTAGTGTATAATAGGGAAAAGACAAGAAGCCAAGCTTCCGACCTCGGGAACATTGGCTTGGCACAGATTCTGGGTTCTAGATTCCAGATTCACCACAGTTTTTGATCAAAGCAGGGGTCTTTAGATGTATGTGGGGAGAAACATGCATTATGCATAATGCCATTATATTTATTTGCCATGTGAGTCTCTGTCTTGCGTAAGGGTTGGAAAGAAATCCGAGATCCAATATTCAACATTTAAGACTTTGAATTGAGTACACAACAGATTGCAAATGTTTGTGAGTGCCTACTACTAGAATTACATTTGGCAGATGAAGAGGGACGGAAGGGAAAGTTTTATTGGGTGAAGTGTAAAGATATTGAGCTCGTATATAAGGGAGCTGGAACAAGAGTTTAAAAAGCCTATCCTGAAACTATTTCATTCGGTCCGGTGGGGTGAACACTACGGGTCTTCTACAAGGCTTGTATAGTGGAGCAGGGAAATATAAAAACCAAAAGGATACACACAGGGTCACATTTGGTGGTGTATTCGACATTAACTTGAGACTATTTCGAGTATTAAGTTAAGACTATTTACAAAATACCAGTCCTATTCTTCAGATATAGTAAGAGGAATCATCCGAGCTCATGCTTTGTCGGTAAATCTTGGCAGAGAGAAGCTCTGCTGTGGATCTAGGACATTGACAAAGGGGACATAGGAAACCGCTTCAGATTAGAAACATTTCTATTTTGCTCTGATTTGTGGATTCTGAGTTCAAAATTTCTTTGCTTCTTCAGAGGACCAAGTCGAAGCCAACAGTTGAGAGTCTGTTTTCGAAATCAGAAACCCTTCTGACCGCCGATATTTCTTGAAGTTGTGCTAAAGCACGTTGACTTTCTTACTTTTAAATAAAATCCATTCAAGTCTCTGCAGCAGATTGTAAGAAGCTATAAAGTTTTTACTGAATTTGCTATCACTGGACTATAAAATACATCGTGTTCGATTTAGGGGAACTTTCAGATTATATCGTGGACTAAAATAATTGAAGGTGGAGCTTCAGATTTAGAAAAATTGATTGAAAAAATCAACCCGGTCCAAATTCTTTAAAACTTTGGCCTCCTGACCTAGCAACAATTGAAAATGGTTCTTGAAGTTCTCGTCAGCGTGTCACACTTCGCAGGTACGTAAATATGAGATTTGTCTATTGGTTTTCAGAAGGTCTGCTGTTTCGATTTTAGCAAGGATTAACTAAAGTAAATATCATTTAATACCCAATGTCCTAATGAATACACTGACTGTTCCTAAATTCCGGATATTAAATATTTTAGCAATCAAAATCTGTTTTTAATTTCCCCAGAGAAATTGTTCATTTATTCAGTAGGGCTCAAATTAATTCTTCAGTAAACACAGCTATTAATTCATAATTTCCTACAGTAAGGCGTTCAACACTCTTCAATTGTGCAGCTTCAAGTTTTACTCGGTTATAAACCAGTAAATACAAGAGCAACAGAAGCTAGTAGCAGCGCAATAAATATTTCAAAGAAAACATGATCAATGAAAGCAAACATATTGAGGCGTATAAAAATAAAAATCCACACCATCTCCTTCTTAGTGCTCCTCACTCCATACGATCGTCATTTTTACTATTTCCGCACAGACTCCTAGTTTCATAACTTGATAGCATTTAATTTCTTGTACTTGAATGGGCATCTGTCTATAGGTACCTACTTGTATTTCAATTCCATCCATACAGCTCACAATCAGTGGAATCGCACAGAACGACAAGCTGTAAATATAAACAGGAACAACACAGTAAAGGAGAAAAGGATTTGTTGAACAGAATAGTATAGAAATGACAGCCAAAACCCAAGCTGCCCCCAGGGGCATTTCTATCCATAAAAGAAAGGACAATCTACCAACAGAAGCTGAACATAGCTTGCTTACCTAGTTTCATACATGATTTCTCGACGTGCCTTTTTCTCTGGATGTTGACGGACGTAAAAGGAAGCAAAAACATATTTCCGACCATGCAGCTACTTCATATTACACTTGGGATAAGCTGTTTCAAGCGATCCCAAAATCAGATCTTGATCTTGTGCCGGAAAGAATTTTTCTTGAATTTTTTATAATGGCCGGATGTCAAGCAACTTTCTTAACTTAAATATGTACAGAATATGACTAAAAACTGAGTACTCTTGTCTAGATAGTCAGATAGTCGTGTCGAACTTTAAAGTAAACTTTTACCCAGCAGAATCTGAATGAGCCGGATGACAGGGTTATAAAATTTTTGTCCATCAACATTACTATTACTAGGCTCTTCACTTTTTGCCTCTAACACTGAAGGAGATAAGGCTTAAAAATTGAGCAGAGAAAGTCGTGCAAGATTGTATAGCGTAGAGAATATACACAAAATTTATACTCTGGGATGGAATGACTTCGTCATCATGAATTCGTATGTAAACTGCACAAAAATTACCGGTTATAGAAATTTATGGTCGGGTAAAGAGGATCGGGCGATTTTCTCATCCCACACGTCTCTAAACCCTTTGAATAACGATACTATAAAGTTGTAGGTTTCCTAGACGTAAGGGATCACTTCCCTGAGATTGCGATTGCATACAAAGGATCCTTGAGGGCTCTATGGGCTTCTCTGAATTGCTAAATGTGAGCATCCATGAACACATTTACCAGACGACCAGAAGGGATTTGAATGCATTCTTTGAAATAAAAAAGGGCTGAGTACTTTTTGGACGGATGTACCCTGAGTTATATGACAATAGGGCTATGACACATGTATTTTGGAATAAATATTTGTACATGGTACAATGGGGAATATTCATCGAGGACAGGACGACTATAATACTTATGCGTATACGCAAGAGTAAAAATGACTAGGTTTATCCTCCGTAGGACAAATTTTGCGAAATATGAAGGATTTCCTCTTGTATTTTTTGGTACAGGAGTAGAAATTTCCTAATCCACCTAGTCCATGTTCATCTCCTTGTACATGTTTCGCTTCGAATATTCTGAATTGACAAATATTTGTGAAAGCTGCTAAAGCCGAGCTCCGGTGTATTATATACTACAATGTTGATACAGACAGGGGCAGATTTAGAGTCCACAAACTGAGCAAAGGATGGATACGCAGTTGTAGTTTGTATTGTACTGCGAGGAGTTACATTCATACACAAGTTCATCTATTCTCTCATCTCTAGCTTGTCTCCGTCTATTAAAATCCTAAGGATTTTTTCTATGGTAAAGAAAACAAAAGGGACATTTGGAAAAAAAACATGCCCTAAAAGTCGGGAAAGGAGAGTGGACTTTGGAGGGATGTGGCAAATGTTCATTCGTACTTGAGAAGTTCAATCACTTGCTTGCTTCGTGTCTTAAGAGTGTTTGAAAGAGAATATATTTTTGCATTCCCTTTGAAGACCTGATTCGAATTATTTTGAGATCCATTCCATGAGTCTCTATTGTGTGATCAAGAGAAAATGAAAGAAGCCTGAGGTGGCATTAAAGGTGGAGTGGATATTTTTTGTTCAATAAATTGTTAGTCGGCTTTATAGTCTCTCAGTTTCTTGGAAAAACGGATGTTGAAAAAAGTGAATAGATTTAGAACGTACTGGTTGGATACAATGACCTTTGGGTTAGGTTATCAAGAAGTTTTCAATTTTCCTGATAATTTAAAAAATATTTAACTAAATTTACAGTTGTGCGCATTCATATGATTTAGGTTAACCCTAACGGGTCACTCCAATACAATACATTTGCTTGTTACGTAGTTAAAACCTAAAATCACCTCAAGGCTGAGTATATCGAATTTGGTAAATCTAACCCAATTCTGTCGTGAGTTATCGGTGTGACGAACAGACTGACGGACAAC
This sequence comes from Agrenia bidenticulata, assembly GCA_034694785.1. Lineage (NCBI taxonomy): Eukaryota > Metazoa > Arthropoda > Collembola > Entomobryomorpha > Isotomidae > Agrenia > Agrenia bidenticulata. The sequence goes on along the minus strand of JAQFYM010001354.1, from coordinate 9,090 downwards.
GGTATTCATATAAGCCTGAACGAATAGACAAAGCATAGTGTCACCAAGATAAAGTAAACTTGTAACTTTGCTGATGTAAGGAGAACCCTACAATAAACGTTCCATGCTTGAACAATCGTACCGTGGACAGTGGACCTTTATGAAAGTCTCAACAATTTCAAGAACTTTTTCTCTTGTTTCCGTTTCTTCCCTCTGGCAATCTCCAGTGAGAAGAAATACAATATAACTCTCAGTTGGGTTATGGCTCGAGAGTTTTTCTGGTTGGACAAGTCGGATCTGGAGTTGTCACCAAAGACTAAAGTATTTTGCAGTAGGTTGCAGGTCATATTCTGAAAACAAAATGTCCCACCGAACAACGCAAACTGCAAGAATCGTACCCCCGTCAAAATCTGACTGATTTATTGACACACTTGGTTGGGCACTAGTATAGATTATACTAGTAGCAGCAAAAAGAATTTTGCTTATCCTTGAGATCATATAAGAAGAAAAAATGTCGGGACTAAAACCAAGGGTGCATTTCTTTAGGCTCTGGCGTCTTCTTTTTTTGTCTAACTTGTCCAAACGGGAACATTGGACTTTGTAAATTTTCTTTCAGGATTCGGAATTGAAATTAAATCTTCTAGGACTTCATATCTGGACAAGTTTTGAGACAGCTGTTCAATTCAGCTTTAAGAGAGAGGTTTTTTAGGTCTATAAATTTCATTTATTTATTTAAAGGTTGAAGGTAAGTGAATTCAGAAGGGTAAAACTCCATGGCAAATTGGAGCCTTGTGACAAGACTACAATTTGAGGACAAGCCCCTTGTCTTCCCGACTAGTACTTGCTACCGAAATTTTAGTACGAGGACAAAAGTTTCGTGCGTTTTTCGATTATTTATAAAACCAAGTAAATAATTTACTGCGTGTTCAATCGATTTTCCTCTCTTTTATTTTTGACACAAGAAATATTACACTAAAGGTACTTGGAAGAAGAAAAAAGTTAAACGCACAAAAAAACGACTTCAATCCTAACTCTTGTCACAAGCTCGGATCTTGTAACGGGGAAAAATGTAGTTTCCTTTTGAGTTTTTGGAGTCTTTACAATTCCTTTATTATTTCATAAGAGGAACTCTTTCTCCTCGAAAATACTGATGTGTGAAAAGATCAGTGGGAAAGGAAATGAGTGCCAATAGTACAAGATCCAGCTTCGGATTTCATTACCACTTTCATTTGCTGTCTTTATCTCTCCTTGGACTTACATGTATATAAATATTGTCGGATATTGTTCTCAGTATACATGTATCCTCAAAAGGATTAAACTTGCACACTTGTATATAAAAAGCTGGTGGAAATCGCAAGAGAGTTCTTCCATTCCATGCCATTAGCAACTTTTTCCCAGGGTTGGGCCATCGTTAAAAGCAACCTATTTTATTTCGTGGTGGCAAAAGAGGTTTCACCGGCTTTTACCCTTGACTTCCGATTTGGGTCAACTTTATGTACATTGTATGAGCTTAGTGCAGAATCCAGTGGATTCACGTCAGAGGGCTATCTTTCCATCTTTGTATAGTTCGGGTTGGGCTTGGAGAAGTTGAAGAAATTGAGTGTGAAGAAAGGATACAATATTTACGGCCAGATGGGTAGCATAAAATCTATTTGAAATGCATACAATAATATCAAATCTCAACTAGAGCACTTTCTTTGAGTCTTTGAGCTCATTTTTAGGGGGTAGTATAGGCCGAGGGGAATGATATAAAATAATATATATTTCCAACATAGATCCCTACGTACTGAGTTTGGGATTAAAGCCCAGCGGTTCAATTTCATGATTCAGAATAAAATGCCGGAAGCGGATTGAGATATGAGGATTGAGATATTCTCCTGACCAGACTGCAGGGCCTCGACCAGAAATCTCATTTTGTTGATGAGCTTTATTGCATTTGGTTGGAGTTGAGTGAACTTTTGGTCGGGCCGTGTGCTATAAAAGCCACAGAGGTATTCACATGTTGAAGATTCTTTTTCAAATCGAGACTTTCTAAAACCCTTTAAAGAAATCACGGGTTACATTTTCTGACAGGCCAAAGCTAAGGGTAAAGACGAAGCTCAAAGATGCTTCAAAAGTATACGGAGCATAAAATACGCTCTAAAAAAATACCTGCATAAATCCCAACCGCTTGAACATAGCAAAATGTACCTTAGATTGATATAAAATGGGGGTATGTCATGTCAAATGGACAAGGAAATAAGATCAGACGGGACGGGGCAAGAGGGGGCATGGGTTGATCCGTCTAGTTCCTCCATTTCGCTTTTCCTTATGTTTCTTGCTCTTTTGTGGTCATTTCTTATTGATTGATATGCCACTCTCTGTATCTCTCTTGGGCAAAAATTGTTCCTTCCTTTTCTCCTTCAGAAATACGACTTCCTTTTCCAACTTTCATCATCATAAAGCACTCTCTCTGCTCTACCTTCTCCCTCTGTATTACATTCTAAATTTTACCATCTTGGGACATAAAGAGTTATTAGGAATATCTGCAATATTCATATAAAGCTACTCATTGTAATAGTGTAACCCATTCGTACACCGTAATTCAATGAACTCTACAAAATGAAATACTCGAATTTTCTTTGCTCGTCATGATGCCATGAGCAATACTCTGGGGAAAGAGAGATCAAATCAATTTTGTAATCGCCTCCTGATAAATTTCTCTAGAAAACAGTATAAAATTGTACTAATGACCTTAAACTTTGAGAAAGATATCAGACGTTCCACAGAAAAGAACGCTGGGTTTAGTAAGCATTGGTGATAGCTGATTGCCGATCGGATGGACAAGGTGGTAGTTGTAGAAAATTGGATTTTTGTACCCAGCTCAAAAAGCGTTCTTGTGAGGAGAAGAGATCTAACAGTTTTATCGATGGATGGACAGTGACAAATTAGGGGATAAGAAAAACCCACAGGGCTTTTATCCCTGGGGATGTGATATTTCATTTCTGTGGTTGGACTACCTCACTTTTGACCTGGTATTTTATTTTGACTCTGTTTTTGCGTTTGATCGAGTGCTCTTAATGTTTCTCATTCCGGGAGTTATTTTTGTAAATTTATTCTTACTGAGCCAAAGAGACTACATAGGTAGAATCGCCATTGAAGAGATTATGCGTCATACATATGGTAAAATGTTGGCAGTCTATTGTTCTGTAAAGGGAAAGGGGTAGGCAGCATCATAAGCTTCAGATATAAATATTCAATCACTCTTTCACAAGAGCTGGATGCAGATAAGTCAAATCAAACAAGCGCATTTCTTGATATAGCCTAGACGAACTTCTCCGCTGTACGTTTCAGTTTCCGAATAGCTGAAAGGATTTCTCAAGTGATTACGGCTAATGAATCCGCTAGGGTAGACTGACAGGTGTGGAACTCGTTTGTCTGCATCTGGAAGCTTATAATCCTATAAAAGCTAGAACAAATGTTAATTCTCCATCCACTGACACATAAATGTTGGCTGCCAGTCTGTAAATGCAAGAAGCATGTTGCAGGAAAAGAGTCAGAATAAACTGATTAGAAAGCCCAATGAAAGAAAGCACGGAATTGTTTGATTAGGCCATTTTTCAGAATGACGGTTATTGAGTTATCGACACGAATAATCAATTTAAGGAAACTGTCGCTCTTCATTCCGGACGTTCCCTTGAGTAGCCAATATTAAGTAAATGTCTTCAAGTCTCCAGAACTTTATCGTATATAAAGTGTGAAGGCATGCACTTTCCGAGCTAACTTTGTTTTTATTCGCCCAATCTCCCTGTTGAGTTGTAGCAAAATACGGAAGACTTGTAAACCTTTTCTGAGGGAGTGTTCACATATTTCACAAATATAATTGGAGAAATTAGGAAACGGCCAATTGTGCATGTTGATGCTGGATGTAAGCCAGATAAATTGAATACGTTCATTGACTTTCAATGGTTGATTCGAGCATTACGGATTTGTGATTAGTTTTAGAGACTTAAAAAATCTCGTAGACTAAATTTCCTCAAGTAATCAGAATAATCCATATCATGGTTTTTGATTCAGCCGAGTTATAAATTGAAAAACCAAGAAATCCTCATTTAGTTTCGGATCTAGGGTGAGTCTGGAATTTTATCTAAAGCTCTGGGTATATCTCAGAGCCTTGACACATAAATCAGAATATGCACCGATAGGGAATCGTCGGGTAAGGTTGAGCTGGAGAAGTTTCTGCAAACAAGGTTCTGCCCATATTCTAACCGTGCCATAATGATAACTACTGTATTCACAGTCTATTTTGCAGTTATGCGTCACGAGCCATTGCTGATGCATCACAAGTAACTGTAACTTTTATATGTATTACCAATATTGGGATTTAAATCGGGTCAATGAAGTAAAAGGCCGACTTTACATAAATTTCATATAAGTTAGAGCTCAAGTTCTGAGCATAAAACGATTTTAAATTAGCTGCTGATTTAATTTCTCTGTTACATGAAAGGGTTCTCTTGTTACATCACACTAAGCCTGTCTTTCACTGTCACGTCCCATGTTCCCTGCACTAGCAGTGTGTTTCATCCCTTTCATCTTTGTCGTGATTGCTTGATTTTGAACCATCTAGGCTCTTGTTTTCATCTTCCATTGCCCGTGGATTCGGTTGCAGGTGTACTTGTCTTTGTACAGTAAATCAATACTGATAGAGGCCTTGCTGACTCATGAGCATGTCTTCATATCCAACTTTTATTTTTACAAGCCAAGTTATCTCTTGGAATATATGATATCAAATCTTTATATTAACTCTAACTGTCAGATCCTTATTGATAGTGAATAGCAAATAATGTATTAAAGCTTTTTTTATGAGATTAATAATTTAGTTTGAGAAGGCCATAGTTCGTGATAATACTATGCATTAAGTCGCCACCAGTAATTTACTTTTATGAGACAGGAGGGCTTGTTCTTCCATTGTTTACAAAAGTTGGAGATCGACTTAATTATAACCAGATGAATGGGTGGACATAGAAAGATGTTCAAAGTTGACTGTGCTATCTCATGTCTTTTGGAAAGACAATTAAAGTCTTTGTATTAGAGCTCATACACGAAATAATAAATTTTCTCAATGAAGTAGATGGATTCATTATATGGAATTAAACATGTGGTGAAAGTAAGGGTTCGTAGGGTGAGCCATGGATCTAGTTAGCATTAAAGTTGCTAAGTTTAATAAAAGGATTAATTTTGTATGATATAGATGCATCAAAATTACCTCTGATTCTAAGTTTGAGCTTCAAAATTAGATGGTTTGGACACAACAATAAATATATACCTGGTATTCCGGAATAATATTTTAATCTTCCCTAAACTTCGCAGATATTCTTAAAATTGGACTAATTCAGGTACACATCAGCAGCTACAGATATAGTAAAGACAAGGCTCAAAAAAATTGAAATCAGCGTTATCATACATTATTTAACAGTGATGTTTCTTGCGGTATTTCTAACATTTAAAATGCAGGAAGTAGAATTTTATCCATTGATTAGCAAATTCATTTCTATTCGAAAAAGCAAGACATCCAATTTTTTTTTAATACTGCGAGCAATTAACCAAATGAACAAATGCATTTATTCGATTTCGAATTAAATTAGCGTTACCAATAGCTTAGATTGCGGATTGCGGTACTTCTTATCGTTTAAACTTTTTTTAGCTCAAACAATGAGGGATCAGCATTTTTTTAATTGCAATATTAATACTAGGACTAAAATATAATAATCCCCCATGGCCAAAAGTCTGAAAGACCCGACTAGCACTGGCATCTAATAAATAATATTTTTATCAATGTAGGTGAAAAGCAAAGCTTTAAAAAATTAATTTTCTATTTCAAAAAAGACTGTTTTTGTCAGATACTGAAAACTCAGTGAGATATAATGTTATGAAGGAGTTGAGGTACAGATAATTCATTGCAAAATTCCATACACTTCCAAACTTTCTCCATACGTCTCTATCTTCAGCGACAGGTTAGGAAGTACTCTATCGAAGTTAGGATTTCCGAGTCCAATAATATTTTCTCCTTGCTGCGTAGTACGAGTACTACTTGTATTGCTCACATCCTGAGAAAATCCTTGATTTTTGCTGAACAGAATAAAAACTGAAGAAGCTGAAGCATAACTATATTAAATAAAAGTAGTCGAAAAGTTGAACTTTCCCAGTAACTCTGACAGGTCTTTGAGTCATCCAGTATGTCGTAAAAGCTATTAGTCTGAGGAAGTATGTCAAGCTTTGATTTCTATTTGAATATTGCCAAGCAAAGTATTAAATGGATTTTTGCTCTGGTGAAGCAGTTTTTTGGAAATGATGTTAATAAAGTTTAGCGATTATTGAAGCTGATGATAAATTAGTATATCTTGAATTCAAAAAAATGTTGAAACTCTTACAGTTGACAGTAGAAAGGTTTAAACGAATAAAGATTTCATGTTGCAAAATGTACGTTAAACCTTTAATAAATTGTTTTCACAATAATTTTTGACGGACCCTCTGCTCATCAGCAATGTAAAACATTCTCCTAGACTTATATTTTGTGAGGCTAATTGGACTCTCAGGAGTTGGAGATTACAAATCTGTCATGTTTCCTTTATTCATATTTACTGCGTATAAATTGGATAGAAAATAAAATATAAGCCATATGAAGCAACTAAAATATGAAAGTTAGTTCATAACTTTGCGCTGTGAGCAGCAAGATTTATTTTTCGTACTGTGAATAATTCAAAAGGTAATATAAATACAGTTATACTAGCATGAAAGAACTTTTATACGTGACTATTAAGTCCATCATTAAAAAATCAAATTATCAAAGACAAATTTCAAAATCGTTTCTATACAGATGAAACTGTACTCTACATTTGTTGGGATGTGAAACTTTCATCAAAAATTTTTTTCTGACTCATTCGAATGCATCTATTTCCTTAATAGATAGTTGAGCTTAAAATCATCTATGCCTCAAAAATGTTTTAATTAATATTATTAGCACCTGAAAGATTGTTCATGTAAGCTATTTAAATGTCATTACTACGGATTGTAGAATAAATTTAATGAACCTCCCGCTTCAGAAGATCCACGGTAAATGCAAATCTTTTAAACAGTTAGTCTGAAGCCGTTCAATTCATTTGACTTGCATATTATTTTTTAGCATATAAAATCCATGTAACTGCTCATGCATTTTCTATGCTAATATCTCATCCTTGAAGCTGTTTTGCTTTCCTTTGGTAATCACTTGAATAAAATTTTCAGTGAACATGCAACAGTTCTACACAAGTCTTAAAAAAATAACCACCTACTGATTACGGAATACTAAAAAAAACATTCCAGTCATTAGCAAAAAAATAAATCTTTTCCAAATGAAAAGAAATACAAAATTTAAATAGAAATAAAATCAAAAGTACGTAAGCATATCGTATTTCAATAAAAAATTAAAGAAGACAGCAACTTCTACTATAGAAATTTCTTTCTTTAAATAAACGACTGAATTTGAAATGAGGTTGCTGTGCCATGATTAACTTCTAGGGACATTTTTATTAATGTTTCATTTTCATTTGTAACAATGAGAACAAGTACAGACAAGCCCCATTGTAATACTTAAGCTAAGTAGCTACCAGAGTCTCTATCCACCGCCACTGAGTTGTTCAAGTTCTTCAAGTTTTTCTTCCTCTCCTTCATGCTCATAATACACGAGAATGTTTTTAATAAAATTTCTCAAGACCCGGATAGAAGGGGAATTTACCCTGATAGCAAATAGCATTGAAACAGGATTGAGTTCTATCTCGTGATAAATTTTTACGGGAGATGATGATGGGGGAAGTTGACACTAGTTATTTAGTTTTGGTACTCAATTTAGATTGATATCTATCTTCCATGGAAATCCATTGGTATCTCATTCATAGGGTTGAAATGCTCTAAGCAATTTCCATGATAGCTTTTACTCCGTGAAACTAATGCCATGGTCCCTCCCGCTCCCTCTCTCCGCAGTTGAGTAACGGGATGTACTCTAGACACACAATGACCACGAGGTACCATAATAATCTCTAATAGCTACCAACTCATACTCTCATAGACATATAAACAGATCGACTGTATTACCTATCGAGTGTATAGATGAATATATAGGTACTCAAATATTGGTAGACTTGAGCATGTTTAGTTACTCTTGGAATTGAGGGCTTTCAGGAACTACGTGGATTAGGAGCTAGTGCGGAGAGAAAGTAACTTTCCTTACTTTTACGGTAGGTTTATAGGGAAAGTTTCTCCTCGCTGAAAGTTCACTTGCTGATTCTGCTTACGAAGGGAGTCCGTTTAGTGTGTCTGAGAGAAAGGCGGAGTGGATAGTGATAGTACACAGGGATAATAATGATAACATCATTCATTCATTTATTCATATCACTTGGGCAATAAATATACGTAACTCCCTATTGTACTAGTTTCCTTCACTCTGCGTTCCTAGATCCTGGAGACACTGGTTCCCTTTTTGGCTGACGAGACGGATTTAGTAATTTGTAATATACAGAAGGGTTTATGAATGTGCTCTTCACGTAGACAGCGGTGGGGTATTGGACGCTGACGCCACAAGGAGATTCCAACTTGGAATGGAAGGGGGGAGGGACATGTTTTTGATAGTTTCAAAACGACCATCGCTCAAATATCATGTACTTTCTTTGTAGGATTTATTATATCAATATTTCTTGTGACGGAGACACTCACATAAATTACAAAGTTGACAACGGGAGATTAGAAATGACAAATCTATCTGTTCTTTTAGATTTGCTGCAACTTGTGTACTAATCAGCCTAAAATCGACCGAAAGCTTGAGAGACAAAGGAAACGAGTATTTGATCCCTGTTTTATGTCTGGGGGGCAAGTTGAGAAAAGGGGAAAGTAATTTATTTAAGAATCAGTAAGGGCTAAGTACATATTTCAAGCCTTTTATTCAGTTATGCAAAATAATTTAGCAGCATAGCCCAGACTAGCTCGTATTAGTATTCACTCTAAAGTTATCGGCTTAGCTTTAATCTAAACATTAAGAGCTGATGACCTGTGTGTGTTCGTGTGGTTGCGGTGTCCTGTCCTGTGTTAATTTCGTGTTTT